>SNQJ01S0164935.1:0-20505 GCA_010110895.2 Picea sitchensis | reverse complement strand
TATTTTATGTCTTATGGATCACATTTCTTTACAAATGTATGTAAATGTGTATATGTGTGCTTCTTTTTATGTGTGTGCAACCTGCCAATCTAATATGTGATTAGCTAGAGTATCTGTTATTTGATTTAATCTCCTAGGAACATGGATATATGTAATGTAATCAAAGCAACGTTCTAAGAGACGTACCCTAAGGAAATGTCGGTGTAAAGTAGGATCATAAACGCGGTAAACTCCATTTAACTGGGACACAACCAGCTGAGCATCTAAGTAGACTCGGAGGTGAGAAATGACATGCGACAAAGCGTCATGAAGAAACTCTATCACTGCATTGTACTCGATGGCATTTTTTGAAGCATCACCTAGACAGATACCTCCGAAGGATAGAAACTGGCCTTGAGGTGTGAAAATCACCCAAGTTGCGGAAGCAAGCCTCTGAGTGTGTTGGCTAGCGCTGTCCGCGAACCCAAAGAACACCTCTGATTCACTTGACATCTACCATAGTGAAAAATATGACATAAATAATGACACGTTCATAAAACAAAAGACAAAAAATTAACTGTATAAGAACTATACATATGTACAAGAAGTTGCCTAGGAGACCAACCTACAAGTAATACTTCTTGAGGTAGAGCCCATTTATAGGCTCTGCCAAAGCATTTCCCTCAAAGTGAACTAGGCAATAAGCGCCCTTATTTAAGACCTCTTTCACAATGAAAGGTCTGAACGACATGAGTTTGAACTTGCCTGCCCCCAGAGGATCCTTATCTTGGTCGTAGACCACGACAAGGTCTCATTCAGAGAAAATACAAGGACAAACGAACTGATCATATTGACACTTGACTCGTTTCTTGTGAGCCTCGTTTTTCAAGGCTGCATCACGACGTTTCTCATCGAGCTGCTCGAGATATAATAAGCATTCCTCAAGCGGTGAAGTGTATGGCAATAACTCTACTGCCAACTTTAAAGACGGGATCTGACACTCTATAGGAAAGACTACTTCTAGCCTGTAAATGAGTTGAAGAGGTGAGAAATCAGTGGTAGTCTTTATAGACATTCGGTAAGCCCATAACGCTAAGTACAACATCAAATTCCAATTTGACTTGTTAGAATTGATCGTTCATTGCAAAATAGTCTTGAGGGACTTATTTACAGCTTCCACCTAACCATTCACTTGTGGGTAGTAGGGTGACGAATGCTCTTGCCTCAACCCAAGATTTGATGTTAAATCATACATCATTTTGTTCTAGAAGTGACTACCATGGTCAGTGACACTCTCCTTTGAGATGTCGAACCTTGCTATTATCTGGTTAAAAATGAAGAGAGTTGTTGTTTCGTCATCATTTTTAAACATTGGGATAGCCTCAACCCACTTTGTGAAGTATTCTACCGCTACGATAATATAATGATTCCCCCCAGCTGAAGTCGGTAGGCATGTAGTAAAATCAATCCCCCACTTGGTGAAAGGACCAACAACAACGACGGGAAATATGGGAGCAGGATGTGCCTTCATCTTCCGAGAAAAGATCTGACATAGGTGGCACTTCTTGACCAACTCGACGCAATCCTTGATTAACGTAGGCAAAAAGTAACCGACTTGTAGAATATTTTGTGTTGTTGCCAACCCAGAGAAATGACCACCACATGCTCTAGTGTGGCAGTCGTTAAGAACGAGTTCTGCTTCTTCGTGCATAAGGCACCAAGAAAGAATACAATCTATACCTCGACGATACAAAGTGTCATCGAGTATGAGATAGTTTTGTGCCTGATGAAGAATTCATCGATGCTCGTTGGGAGAAGCAAAAGCAGGGAACTTCAAAGTATGGAGATAGACTAGTATATCTCCATACCAGGGGTCCAAAGATGCGATCAGGAAAATATCTACTTTAATGGGCGATTATGCGGGGGTATCATCACCAGATTCCACTGGAAGTTCTGAAATAAGATCCGCAAAGACTAGTGACTTTTTGGATTTTGCGGAAACAAAATCCAAGTCAATTTCCTGGAGGATTACAATCCATCTGCTGATCTTTACATCAATGATCTGTCATGTCAACACATATTCAAATGGATTCACAACAACAATGATGATGGTCTTGCGAAGCATAATATAATGACAGAACCATTGGACAACATGCACTGCTGCCAAACACAAGCTTCTCAACATTGGAATAGTTGAGTTTCAACCCAACCAAGCCTTGGATGAGGTAATAAATCACATGCTCCTCGAGAAAATCATCCTCCTGAACCAAGACCATGTCGATGGTCAACTCTGCGACAACCAAGTATAATAAGAAATCTTTATTATAATTGGGAGGCCAAAGGAGAGGGGCAAACGTAAGGGTGCGTTTCAACACTTTGAAAGAACATTGAGCAAACTCGTCCCAATAGAAAGGGACTCCCTTTTTCAATAAACACATGAACCCTTTAGTGATCTCAGCATACTTTGTGATAAAATGCCAAAAAAAGTTTGCTTTCCCATGTAAGCTCTGAAGCTGGGGGACTGTGCACGGGTGAGGCAACAGAACTATTGCCTCAACCTTCAGAGGATCGAACATGATCCCTTTTGTCGAAACTATGAAACCTAAGAGATGATTCGATGTCACACAGAAACTGCACTTGTTAGGATTCAAGCGAATCCGATAGTAGCGACAGCGTTCGAAGATTAGTCGAAGGTGTGCGGGATGATCATCTCTCTTGCGAGATCGTGATGCTAGATCATCGAGATAAGCCTCGACTATATGTCTAAGGTTGTGGAAATAAAAATACATGGCTCGCTGAAAAGTGGCTCCAACATTATATAGGCCAAAAGGCATCTTACGATAAACAAATGTGCCCCGCGGATAGATAAAAGTTTTTTTATGTTGGTCTTTGGGTTTGATCTGAATCTGGTTATATCCCAAAAAACCATCCATGAATTAAAATACCTCACAACCTGCGCATTCATCGACAATCTGATCAATGAACGGGGTTGAGAAATTATCCTTTGGACAAGCCTTGTTCAAGTCACGGAAGTCCATGCATATGCGAATCGTACCCTATTTTTTGTTAACCAGAATGGGATTTGACACCCATTACGTCAACTATATGGGGTAGATGAAACCAACTTTAAACAATTTCTCTACTTCAACCTTAATGAATTATGGTTTCTGAGGTATCACCAGACAAAGCTTTTTTCGGACAAGCTTGGCATCAGGATAAGTCATTATCTCATGTTCAACAATTGTTGGATCAATGCCTGGAATTTTCTCATAAGACCAGGAAAAACGTCGTGGAATTCCTTAAATAAGTATGTGTAGATTCGAATCTCCTCTTGGGAGTAGTCCTCTCTGACGAAAAACATTCTCCATGATGCCAGGGGTTCTAGAGATATCTATAGGTATCGTTTCAGCGTTTCCATATTTCCCTCGACATAAACTGCATGCGTAGCCAGAGGATTAACAGTACAAAACCTGTCTCTAGTCATAGTCAACATGAATTCACCTGATTCTATTCTTCTTAACTTCGGGAGGAAATAAGATCTGTGATGGAGATCATCGCAGGGTCTATCCGGACCATTCAATGCTTCAAGAATTGCCTCATCTGAGGTCAAGACCAAGTCTAAAGAATCAGTATTGGCAAGGGAACCTTGAACCCAAATAGGCGTGAGAACTGGATCTAACTCTTGTGCGGGAGTCAAATCGAGGTCGACCGAAGCTTGTTGGACATTATTGTACGCAACTTCTATCGTGGACAATGGAATAGCCATGTCAAGATTCCATGTCCCTTCCGTCAATTTCGATGGAGAAGGAAGAGTCCACAAATTGTGAAAGTAAGTCATTTGGAACGACAACACTTGAAAAATATCATCCCTAGGTTGGTCTAGGGAAACCAATATAAAATTGACATCGTCAGAAGGAGGCGGGTAATCGAAAGTACCCATCAAATATGGGCACAAACCAACCCCCATGTTAATGACATCGGGCTGAGGTTTATCAATAATCAAGACCGTGGATGCCCCCGATGAAGGGTTAGGCCGGGAGAAGGACAACTGGTCAATGGTTACGATTCAAACCTCGTGTGGAAACAACAAGACCTAAAAAATTATGGCAACCATTGCATGCATTGCATAAGTCCAACTCTTTGCTAATAGTAGGTTGTAGTCGAGAGGCGCATCGACCACTTCAACTTCAACGCACATGGTCTTCCCTCCTAACTGCACAAGGAAAGAAGAGATGATTCCATGTCGTCCGAATGAATGGTCGTCAAAAACAGTAAGCACAGTAAGCGACAGAGACAAAATGGGTTGGCCAATGGCCTTCCAAAATGCCAACGACATCATGCAAGGCGAGGCACCCTCATCAACTACCGTACAAAAAATATTCCAAGTAAAATTTTTCGTGGTGTAGGCCACTACTATTTGAAATGCAACGTGGTAAGGGAGACGAGGTTTCAATATGGTCACATCGAGAATGATCATTCCTGGATTACAAGTCTCTGCAGATCCTAAAGCGGATAACAAATCCATTCTCTGTGAAGGGAAGCTCTGGAGGACCTCCAAAGCAGACATCACACAAGGGTTTTGTGACAAATCCTCCACCATAGAGTAGTTCTGGGCGACCATCACATTCAGATTATGATAAGCTTTCTTGAATGCCCCTTTCGGGATGCGTGTCATTGTTTCTCTCATTGTCCTCAATATGGAGAGGAATGGGTGGGTTTGTGGCTTCTTTACCCTTTTTGGCAGATTCTGACATTCCGTAATCATGTGCCTTGGTTTCTATATAAGCATCACCTTTCATCATGTAAACGCTCACGACCAAAGAATTACTAGAAGACGTGGGGGGTCCCTGATTGCCCCCATCTGTGCTCAAAGAGGCTTGAGTCATGTTTTTCCCATGTGGAAATGGGTTTGTTAACACATCAGGTTGTTGCTGTGCCAATAAATTTTGGGCCTTTCCCAATTTACACCAATACTTGGACTTTCTCTTCTCTGTGTTTCCTTCGCCAACATTTTTGTTGGGTTTCTTACCCCCCTTACCCTTCTTGTTTCATTGTTTTTTCTTCCCTTTAGGCTATTGGTTGGCCTTCAGGTTTGTCGACTGCACTATGTGTACGTCCAACGTTTGGGTAGGGGGAACAGACTAACCGGAGGTCTGTCTGGACGTTGTCTGCTGTATCAACAATTGTTGTAATTGATTTGATAGTTGACCAATGGACTTTCCTTGTGCTGAACCAACTATACCATTGGCATGTGGTCTAGAATTTTGTCTAGCCTTGTCATGGATGGACCATGGTGCATCTGGCAAAATCTCATAGAGTAAGCCAGACTGAGAGTATATCAGTTCAAGTTGCTGTGCTCTCATTATTGAATCCTCCTTTGAAAACACTAACGAAGTCGCAACGTCCTTGGATAACTGAGGTACCAAAAGACTTCAGGAACCACTCCAATAAGAAAGTCAGTGGGACTTGTACCTTAATCAAACTCTTCTGACACCGCCATTCTCGAATGTGATCCGAGATATGATCGGCCTTAGTTTTCTCAAAGTTGGCCAACAAATTGGTGTCGTCATCGTATCTCATGGGTAGTTGGAAATGGTTTATGAAAACCATCACCAAATCACTGAAGTAAGAATATATTGAGCGGTCGAGTGCGATGTACCATTTCACGACACCCCCGATAAGAGTGTGTTGAAATAGGTAGAACTATATGGAGTCATCTCACAATGATTTTGATGAACACCATAGATGCAAATTTGTCACGTGATCACCCAGGTCTTTGTCGGGCTTGCCTTCGAATTTCGGAATATTCAAGGGAAACTTAGTCGGCATGGGGGGCCAACATAGACCATGATAGATCGAGTCATTAAACAACCTTGACAAGTCTCGCAGATGTAATGTTGCCATAAACAGTATTTTGGGTTGAGTACTATGTACAGGAAAAAGGGAGCTTGGAGTTTGACGAACACTAGGTCCCAAGGAAAAGTTGGGTTGCCAGCCAGGGTTCTGGTAGACACCATGGCCATGACCAGCGTAAGGAAACTGTGTTTTCTGGGATATCATCGCATGATTCCCATAATTGGACAATGAGGGTTGGGTGAGGATCGCTCCCTGCATTGTGTTCCAAATATTCTGGAAAGGGTTGCCCCCTGCCGATCTGACGGGCATAGTTACTGAGCCTTGTCTGGGGTTCCATTGACCATGGAAGGGTTTGCCCCCAGTCAGCATCCCCTACAAGGGAATTGATCCCTGCCAAGGATTCCAAAGTCCTTGTGAGGAAAAAACTCTTGTACTTGCCCCCTGTGTAGGAATAATACCCTACATAGGATTATGTTGTCCAAAACCAGGGTTTCCCCTGACCAAGATAACAACTAACGAAAAGTAGTTATTACCAAATGCGCTGAACAAAGAGAACGACATGGATCCCACCAGTGTTGTGTAAGAACAAGGTTCTAGAATACCTGCTCCAAACAAGTTGTAGTTCGTGTTCGACCCGACGGGTGGTTGGAAAGGACCACCGAGCGAGGGTGACGGAGGAGGTATATGAACCCCACCATAAGGGATAAAATTATAGGAGGCTAAGGTGCCCCCAATGGACCCTTGCAAGGGAGCGTTTGATCTCCCTGCCCCCAGAACCAAGGTCTGTAGGGTGGAGTAGGTAAGGAAGGAGTTTGTATCAGAGTCGAGCATCCCAAATGAAAATGGGGGGTCCATCTCACTCTGTGTGAACGGAGCAGTGGTCACCGCCAATGACGGAGTTAGACCACTGCTCAAAGTAGAGGGGGTCGAGACCACTGTGGTCCAGACATACGAAGGTGGGTTAGGAGGCGGAATAACCCTTGTGGTGGCAGTCGTTAAGGGAGTATGAGGAATCTCGGATGAAGTAGAAGAATTTGCTTCCATAGCTGCTTGTAAGAATATATGACTCTCATAAGGTGCTACACTCGGAGGGACAACTTGTACGAAGATTGGAGCCAACAATTCAATGATCGAAGGGTTAGCCGGGCCAAGAGGTTCCGCTCCAAGGTAAAAAACAGTGATTTCCTTTGGATTCGATTAATCTTCTCTCGGAGTTGGCTCGGGCATACTCTCCTACGACCTAGTCGCTTCAAATGACCTTTGTTGGTCAAGCCTTTGCTGTAACAATGGCAGTGGTGGCTGTAATGTAATTGACGGTAAGCGCTAAATCATTCACGACAGACAAAGCTCTTGATCTTTCACTTTGTGAAAATATCAATGACACAGTAAGGATTTAACTAACGTTTAGAACCAAACACACTAGAAAATTTCCTACAAGATAAACCAAGCAAATCACTATCTAGTTGGAAGAATAGTTACGCCAGCCAACACTAGAGCAACTTACCAGTGCAAGTGCAATTCGAACACAGAAGCACCCTCAAATTTCGCTCGAATACGAGCTACTTAAGTTCTAAGACATTAGTAAAGAATTTAAAAAATGAACTCGTTTTCCTTTCAAGTAAAATAACTAACCCTAACTACTTTACCAAACTTAGAAATGAAAAAAAGAATCTTTTTTTTTTGGAAATGCTTTAAACAGGAAAAAATTTAAATAAAACTTTTTCTCTTTTATTTAAAACAAATGAAAGGGGGAAAAGAAATACAAGACAAGACTGAAACTGACCTCTGGCCCACTGTGGGTCGCAGGGAGTCACTAAAGACACCAAACAGGTTGATCAACAAACTCAAAGACTCGCCTAAAACCCTTTTAGAAGTAAACAGAGGAAATATTTAAAAAACAAGCGAACTGACATCTAACCCAAGCTATGAATATAAAAACAGAGACACTGAACTCAGTCGAGAAACCCTGAGAAGTAAAACCTCAATCAAGAAAGAGGTTGGCTGCCTCTTTTTTCAAAAATAGTTTCTTGAACCAGGTACGCTACTATTGTTTCAGTAGCCTGCATATGTACGCGGTTTGTTTACTAGACAGGGAGCATATGTACGCAGGCTGACACACTATAGGGCGCGCACACCTCTGTAATTCCTTAAAAAAAAATAGAACAGACAGACTAACAGGGCAGGGAGAACTGGTATGGCACCAACAGGTGACCAAAATCCCTTAAAAGACTGAACATACTCAACAGAAACTCAAAAGGTATAAAACCAATCAAACACCAAAAAAGTCCCTTAAAACCCTAAAGGCTTCCCCAGTATGGTCGCCAAATATGTGAGCGTGTAAAACCCCCCTATGGCTCCACTAGGGTTTACAATGTAGGCAGATCAATAATCGTTTAAAAGACTCCTACTTCTCTAACTACTCCAAGCATACCCCAGACTCATACAAGAAAATAAAAGTGAGAAGGATCGAGTAATTGTACCTCTACTCCACGTCCTGTGATGATCCTCTCGTGCTTGAAAGCTTCACTGACTTCACGCTTCCTCCCAAGGCTGGCTTGCATTCAAAGACAGACAAACAGAAAGCTACAAGCATGCATTTCATCTATAAATTAGGGTTAGATGTTAGAATAAAAACATAAATCAAATGGAAACATTCGATACACCATAATTTGGGACAGGAAAAGTACTTCTTTTATTGATAATACAATGATCACTTACAACCAAAGCTGTCTACTGCTCCACGAACTTGGTCCGGGCTGCTCTTCACCAAAATCCAAGTGCACCTCCATATGGATTCTCCTCTCAACCTTCTTCTTGGTAAGTATAATGGGTTTCTGATGGAGGAAGGAAGGCAAATTGGGGAATTCTGAGACAATTCTCACAAAACGGTTGCAATTACTTGGGGCAATGATGGGATGTGAAACATGAAGAGTTTCACTATTCTTATGTCTAGATGTGGAATGAGACCCCAACACCTCCTTTTATATGACAAAAGGATGGTTATTCGATTGGGTGTCGGGCTATAGGCGATGGATTAGTTGGGAAACTACCCAATAGCCCGTAATCTCAACGAATTCTTTGCAACTTTTTATTTTTTTCAACTTTTGCAACTATACGCGGGCTGTAGTGGTGCATCATGCATACGTAAGTGGGTTGTAGTGGTGCAACAAGCATATGTACGCGGACAGTAGTGGTGCAGGGCGCGTACATCTTGAAAAAATGTTTTTTTTTAGAAGAGAAACTCAGTGATGGCTTGGAAAAAAATGCAAGTAAAAGGACCAAATGTCAGGTATGCATATGTAGAGAAATTTAGGGTTATATCAAATTTCGGATCACCCAAGAACTGCGGAACCCACATGCCTTGCCAAAATCTAGACAATGGAACTATTGTAGGTGCCAACATGTGAAAGCACCACAATGCATGGATCCCCAACAATCTGTATCATTTTTCTACATAGGAATTGAAAATAGAACAATTGTTGATTGTGTCAGGAAAAAACCTGCACAAAGGACGGAAGATACAACTGTGTAGTGTGCAAAAATCGTCAAAGAAAAATCCTCTGCACATAAGCAACAATGCATTGCACAACACAACATTGACCATATACTATAGAGAAACCACCCTTTTAGATTGGATGATTTTTTTCATATTCTCTTCCACACTCTTTGTTTGTTGCATTCCACCTCTCCCTTACATTTTCGTTCCTCTTCCATTGAATTGCAGAATGGATTAAAGCTCATGGCTGCATTGGCAATATACCTTGGTGTAGAACAACGTTCAAAAGACATAGTTACACCAAGTGCCCGCATATGTCCATAGAAAAAGCCTCCCAAGAACATTGGAAAAATACCTGGTTTAGAACTATTGCAAGTGCCAACTTGTGAAAGCACTACAATGCAAGGATGTTGGATTCTATGCACAAGAATTCGAAACAAACCAAATGTTCATTGTGTCAAGAGAACAATCTATGCAAAGCACGAAAGATGGACCTATGCGAGATGCAAACAAATCATTAAAACAAAAGTCTCCACACATAAGAAACAACGGAATGCACATCACAATATTGACCATTTACTACAGAGGAATCATCTTTTTACATTGGACAATTTTTTTAATATACTCTTGCACAGTCTTTGTTTGATGCGTTCCACCTTAAAGCCTTGCATTTTTGTCACCTTCCATTGAATTACAGAATGGATCAACACATTATTTCTTTCTTTTTCTCAACAACAAAGATATATATGCATTGCAAGGATATCTATATGAACTTGGAACCTATTTCTAGCAACAATTGCATTAGATTCCTAACATTAAAACACATTTTTTGCAAAATGCAGCTATTTTTTTCTTCAAATGTAAATGAAAATGCAGAAAACATAACTGCACTAAGTGTCCAGATATGTTCATGGAAAAATCCTCCGGACAACATGGGAAAAATCCATTGTCTAGAAAAATTCCAAGCTCCAACGTGCGAAAGCACCACAATGCAAGGATGCCAGAGAATCAGTATCAATTATCCACACATGATTGAAAACAAACAAAATGTTCGTTGTACTAGGAAAAAACCTGTACAAAGCACAAAAGATACAGCTATGCGGGATGTAAACAATTCATCAAAACTAACATCCCCGCACATAAGCAACAATGCATTGCACATCACAAAATCCTTTGAAAAATGCAGCTATCTACATCATCAAATGTAAATAAAACTCAAAGAGAACTATCAACACAACATTTTTGCATATGATGAACGAAAAAAATGGTTAAATAAAACACCAGGGCAAACTCCAATAAAACACAACATCTGTACTATGCATGAAGCACATACTATTAAACAACAAACACACAAACTAATTTCATTTGTCGAAGAAAAATAATTGAATATCCATATTTGTGGATGCAAAGTAAGAATCAATTTCTAATCTTCCCTGGCATATAGCACACAATGCACATAATTTCTTACCCTCTAATATAGATTTGTTGAATCTCGACACCCAAACTCTTGTAACTCGCAATCCACAACAATTGAAAATTGAAAATAACTTCATTTTGTCTGAACGCCTTTTTTTCCTATTAACCTGCAATTGTTTCCAGCGTACATACTTTATATAAGAACCCTTGACCTGTTTAAATTTCCTCTACAAAAAAACAACAACAATCATCCCCCATTTCTATCTCGCATATAAAACACACTGCAACAAAAAATATTCCACTCCACAATTCCAGCTAGTAACAGACTAGAAGTAATTGCACTATGCACGAGGGGTTTTTCCCGTACAACTTTGATTGTTTTTGGCCTACACAGTTTCTGCAACAGCTCCTCATCGTCTTACCTTGCTTCTAAAAAAACAAAATAACGAACATCTCCCAATTTTGTTTCGCATATACAACACATCCCCAAAACATTACAGCCCACCATTCCAACCAACAACATAACACGTGAAATTGCACTATGCATGAGACAAACTACTTGTACTTGTATGAAAATACATAAATTGATAAGCAACCAAACTGGTTCAAAGCAAGATAGTAGATGCATATGATTTCTTACTCTCTGGCATATATTTGTAGAAGTCCAAATTCATGTTTTGCAAGTCGCCATGGGATCTCCAGTTATTGAACTTATGATATAGCACGTGTGTTCGTGGGATATTAAAGAATACCCCGAATTTCACTAGATATTGAAAAACATCCCCCAAAATCCTTTTGTTAAACCCCCCTCCCAATACATATTTCCAATAAAAGAACCCCCTTTTTAACTGATATCCTCTATTTTTTACTAGATGCTACTTTTTATACCCCCCAATACTTATAAATATTCCCCATACCCCACATCCCCCAAATACCTACAATATATTGACCTTGTTTTTCACAATTTAAAAACCCCCTTTATGAATGAACATGATAAGATATTGGTCAACAAAATCAATCCTCCATTCTCCTAGCACACTAGAGAATGACATTTATTAAACATGAATTTGATGAATCCCACATTTTGTGAATTGAAGGTCTTTGTTCCTTCCTCTTTGTTTGTAGTCTACAATAAAGGCTATAACATCTATGAGCAAGGATGAAAGTCTATGTTTATCCTTCTGAGTCTTCTACCCTGCTTTCATGACTTGAACGAAATCGTTGCAGTTGCTACTCGTCACGGGCTCCTTCATCTCTAGATGATGACAATCTCACTTGCGTCAAATTATCATAACATGTAATGACAATGACATATGAGCAACCAAGGAGTGACCTACCACATTAAAGGAGAGGGGATGGAAATAAGATACCAAGTGTAATGACAGTAAGCTTTCTCTCATTAGCCTACAAGATTATATTTTCCATTGTACTTTAATTTAAATTAATTAACATTAACTGTTTTAACTGAGTTGGAAAATTTGTTTGCTAACGGTTTGTTTTATGTATGTTATGTTATGATTAGTTTTCACAAACTTTATTTTTTACTTACCTTAAATTTTTCTTTGATACTTACTTTAATTCCCCTTTAAAATGTTTTCTGTAAACCTCATCAATTCCCTCTTGCTTTTTCCATTAAATCAATTCATCATTAATGTTTTCTCTCAAACCTCGTCAATTCCCCCTTGCTTTTTCCATTAAATCAATTCATCATCATTGTTCTTTCTTTGTTTCAATGATATAGCTCGATACCAGTTTTCCCTCTCCTCGTCATTAATATCCCTCGAATCTCTATGAGACGCTTCCTTGACTTTCTGTACTCTAACCCATTTGCTATAGTTTTGCTTCCCAAAATTATCTTCAATCTTTACTATTTATATACCCTTTCTTGACTCTATACTTTAGCTCATTTGATGTAGTTTTATTCTAAACTTGTTTAGCTCATTTGATGTAGTTTTATTCTAAGCTTGTTTTGTTAGAGTCTTATTCCAAACTTTGTTATAGTTATTCTAAATTTATTTTGTTATTGTTTTTCATTCTTCTTATGTATGATAATGGATGAAAAAATGATTTTGGCTATAGTTTAAATGTTCTATGTTTTGATTCTTTTTCAAGGATAATCTGAATTTTTAGGGATTAATTTTACTTCTCAAAATTGTTTTAGATCTTTATTATTTATATACCCTTTCTTGACTCTATACATTAACTCATTTGATGTAGTTTTATTCTAAACTTTGTTATAGTTATTGTAAATTTATTTTGTTATTATTTTTTATTCCTTTTAAAAAAATTATGTGTGATAATAAGTTGTGTGTGATAATGGATGAAGAAATGATTTTGGTGATAGTTTCAATGTTCTATGTTTTGGTTTTTTTCTAAAAAAAAAAATTTTGTTTAATTTTTTTACTAGAAATTATTAAATCTACAAATTTGAATGATTAATTCTGTATGATCTGAATATTCTAGAGTTTTACAAATTTATATCGCTGTATTTAACATAAATCATTTAAAAAAACAAGAAATAAGCTTTTCTTACTTTTCAATTTTACTAAAGTGGCTTTTGGTGAATTCTTTTTGTATTATTCGCTTGCTATACTTTCATCTTAGGTAACTGCTCTGGTCAAGAACGAATCTGCTAAAGATGATTGCACTAAAACCAGCCAGCCATGCCCTTTCTGATTTCATAATATCGATTAACCCGCCCTCTACCTTTTCCATGTGGAAGTAAGCCAGACCAGCCAGTGCCACACTAAGCCAAGAACGTCCTTGTAAATCAGACCAGCCAGTGCCACACTCCATCTCCGGGCTCTCGAATTTCACGCCTGATTTCCCCAAGAATGTTGACATTTTAGGTTCGCGCCTTCCATTTCATTTCTAGCTTTTCTTTGGTTCAGGATTAGCATTTCTAGCTTCGCGCCTGATTGCACCAAATTTTTATGTTTTTTTAAATAAATTTAAAATATTAAAATTTAATAACCCTAAAAATTGCTTTAAAATTCTTTTAATATATATTAAAGCATGTATGAAAAAACAATATTTTAAAATTTGTATGTTTTTTTAAATAAATCTAAAATATTAAGATTTAATAATTCTAAAATAAAACATATTATTTATAACAATTTATGTGATGATATTCTGTTAATTTTTTTTTAGGATAGTTTAAAGATTTTAAGTTTTTATTTTTATTTCTTAGTAATTATTATTTATAAAAAATTATAATTTTATATTGTTTAAATCATATTTTTTTAATATATAAATAAATAAACATCACTAAAATCTACAATTTTCTGAATCTCTAATCAGATTATGAATAAAAATCCATAAAAAATGCACAGGAAAAAAACATTCGCCGTATTATGCCATCTGTGCGTGGTGCCTCAAGGAAGTCTCCTTCATTGCACAGCAGGAGCAGGGAAGGACCATTCTCCTGTTTTACAAAATGTCTCCTTCCCATGTTCGTCACCCGACCGATCGGACAGCCCATTATTTTAATTCCAACACCATCACAGCAGCGGAAGACACTTTGGAATATATATTTGGATCCTCTTCGCCATGAGGTAAAACTGCAACAGCTCTCACTATGGGACGGCTGAAACCACATGACATTTTCTTCATACTTTGGTTGACGATCAACAAGAACATTGAAGGGAGGATATTGTTTATAATTTAAAATTACTTTTTGAAATAGGTGAATAGCTTAAGATCTATAGGTATTTGACATGAGTGTAAATCTACTCTTTTATTTTACTAAGTGTTATTTCAAGTGGTTAAAGTACTAATATTTAGTTTACACATAATGAATAAGTTTCATATCCAGATACTGAAATTATATCAATAAAAACTATAAAATATATTGATAATTTTGAGTTTTATAAGATTTTTTATATTTTAAAAGTTTTATTCTTTCCTTTTTAATTTGATATTTTTTTATTTTCTTAATTGTAATATTTTTCTATTTTACAAAGTATATAAATACAAAATAGTTTTGTCATCTTTTTATTTTATTTTAAAAGATATATAGATAAAGATGTCTCCCTTTAATGTGGATAATTTTTCTAGAATGTTTGTGTATTTGATGGATTAGATCTATGTGTTATGTAGCTACGAAGCAGCGATGGTGAAGCGTGTGGTGCGATGTGTACGTGAACAATGTAAACAAAGGCGAGCCTTTAAACATTTTTAGTGAAAGTGATAGGTTTTCTATATGTATGAAGTTTCAATTCTTATGTCTAAATGACTTAGACAAAAAGAGTTAAATATCTTTAGTGGAAGTGACAGGTTTTCTATATGTATAAAGTTTTGCTCCGTGATGGAAGTATAAATTTTGTTCTTAAAAACCTTGTCGTTATGAAAAATATTTAATTTTTGTCTTCCTAGAAAGTGGAATTATGACTTACTAATAGATTACAAGAAAAAAAAATTATTTTTTTATTTATTTTTATTAATTTTTTAAAAACTTTATAATTGGATTTTTGTTTTTTTATTAAAACCTTGTGGAAAAAAAATATTTAATGTTTATCATCATAGAAAGTAGAATTATGATTTACTAATAGATGACATAGATTGAGATCTTAAGAGACTTAGTGAGTATTAGAGATTCTTTAAAATTTTGTTTTAGTGCTAGAGAGAAACTTTCTAAGATCACCATATCTTTTACTTTTAGCTGTAACATTTTTTGTCCATTTTTTTATTGAATTCAGGTGAAAAAAAATCATATCCACCATAAACGCCGTTAAATGCTCGCTAGAGAAAATAAACAAAATCCTTTGATTGTGGCCCTGTACATGAAATTGTTAGAGATAATGCTTCATTAATGCATTATGTCGAGTTGGAGATTGGTTTGAAGATTTGTAGGAGGATGTTGAGATATTCTCTCAACCTATCCCTCCAAAAATGGAGTTAGTTGGATCTGAATCCAACTTTATATATGTGTATTGTGTTGTGTCTATTAAGAAATAATACAATTACAATTGTGTGTTTGTGTGTAATCTGCAGCTCTCCTTATTTCTAATTGAAATATTCAATATAAGACCTGCAATGGAGTAGAGAAGCCATGTACATCTCAAAATCTGAATTTCGATTTATAACTTGGATCGTTAACTGCGGGCGATCGCGATCCTGAACATTGGCGGGGTTGCAGTGCCATAAAAGTCTAGATCGCCACCATGGCATTCGATCTTCCGATCGAGCGCTCCAACAATTTGCTGCACTTTTTGCTTCCGACTCCCGCTTGCAGGATTTAACTTATTCACTGATAGACGAAGGATCCTTTTATTTCATTTCAGTATTTCCATTGATTAAACATGGAAAAGCAACCATGGCTTTTGTCCCTGTCCCTGAATTTCATCACCGGAGAGGGAGAGGAATGAGCCTGAATTTGATCAGATTTTCAGAGATAATCTGAGTTTTATATGAATTAAAGTTCAATACATTTAAAACCTTACTTTATTTTAAAAATTTTGTCACATTTTAAATCAACCCAAATATAAAATTCTAAATTAACTGAAAATTTAAAATATCACTATAAAGAACCTAAGAAAAATTACTCTCAAATTAACCCATTAACCTATTTCCTCGAGATTTGAGTTGGTGAACACCAAATCGCCAGAATTATTATCTTTCGTTGCATGTCACAGAGCCCGCATTACAAAGCCACGTGTTCGTGAACACTATTCGAGGTTCGAGGTAAACGAAGAAAACAGCCACGTAGATACTCACCAATGACAAATTTAAAAGCGGGTGGTTATTTCGTTTTGATTCCAGTGATTTCTATAGATATTCTGCAACCTCCTTAGTATACTTTTTTGATATCTTTAAATGCTTTGTTAGTAACTTTTCATATATATATATATATATGAATTTTATGTGTAAAATTATGTTTATGTTTTAAAATGTTTTTGAATATGTTTGTTTACAATTTATTTTATAATATATTTAAATTACGTAATTATTATAAAACAATATACTTTTGTGATATCTTTAGATGTTTTGTTAATAACTTTTCATAAATTTTATGTGTAAGAATATGTTTATTTTAAAAAAGGTTTTTGAATATGTTTAACTATTTATTTTATATATTTTTAAATTATTAATTATTATAAAAATAAGTTGTTCGATTATTTTATGTTTTTGTTTTTTTTTAGAATTTATAGACATAAATTTATATGTTTTTTGTTTTTTTCCTTGGAATCTCACGACATAAGGTTATACAAAATCACATTTTTATGTTGTTTAAATTGCATTTTTGAATGTATAAATGGATTCATGGTGTTGAAAAACTATTGGGGTACTAAGATTACATAGAATTAATACAACAATTTCTGGCCCAATTTTAGGAAAATATCCTTGGAAAATTTCCAAAACGTAGAGCGTTTAGGGGAAGGCATGCCTTGACGATTCCTATCACTTCGGGGCCATTATTGCTTGGAGTAGTTCCTCTTCGGTGTGTTGTTGTGCAAGGTTCTTTGTGCCCGAGTCTAGAAGCCAGTCCAGGTGTTTCTCCATCATCTCTTGGAGAAATTTTTGCTCGTCATTATCTCGACGAAGCTCCATGATGATTTATCTTTGAGCATCAATTAAAACCGGGTGGGGAGGGGGCGAAGGAAGAGAGTTGCAGGAAGCTTCTGGATTGGTGAAATGGGTGGCGGTGTCGGAAGTGGTCACAGGAGAAGTGGCAGGCTTGAAATATTCGACCTCAGTTGGAGGAGAGGAGAAGTGATTGTCCATTCAGGAATGGAAAGGACAGACACGACATGAACCGAGTGGGCAGTGTGTGTAGGGGGTTCGATCGCTAAGGCTAGAGCGAGAGCCAACTCAAATAGATCTAGCGCGCTCTCTGGGCATGAGTAAGAACTAGTGAAGGTGAAGACTAAGGAATACGAACGAGAATATGACTTGTGCGACCATGAAGAAAGACCTGTAGCGAGGTAAGAGCGACAAGCGGAGGTTGGAAAACCACAGAGCACGCAGAGAAGAATGAATTACAAGCTTTGTTGTCTTCTTAGTGAAGGCATCGACCTCAAGGCTTGGAAGGATATGGAGATCCATCAACTTCACACGAGTGAAAATCATGGTGGAGGCCATTTGCTGAGACGTTTGATGGAGATGGAAGTTCAAGAATAAATGAACATCGCTAGAACGCCAAATGAGACGAGCAAAGGATGGTTATTTGGTGTAGATCTTACATGACATGAAAACCAGTTATCACCCCGTCTAGGATCTTAAAAGAACTTATTTAAAAATATATATCTCATATTTTTATTTTTTATTATAAATTTATTTTTAAGATTTTTTCATTAACATATTTAAAACAAATTGTAATTTCTAAAAAAATATTTACTAATGTTTTTAAAATGTTTAAATCTTTATTTAAGAGAATTTATTATCTCTATTTTTAAAATGTACATATCATCATTTCTAAAGTTTTGGTAAGATTTTATCACCAATTCTGAAATAAGATAGTTCTAATTAAAACATTTTAATAGTTATTAACATTTTTATTTACCCATTTAAATATATATATCAATATTATTTTAAATAAATTACACTATAAAATTTATATTTGTATTTTATATGAAAAGTTTTAACTCTATAAATAAAATTCATGAATATTTTTGTTAGTGTAACTTATTTGGTTTACAATATCATTTTAATAAGGGTTTTAATCTTAATAAGGGTTTTAAGGATTAAATGACGAACTTTTTTATAATTCATTTTGGTTTTTTTTGTTAAAGAATAATGTAGAAATTAGTTCTCTAATATAGTTTATTGTTGTAGATTTTGAGAGTTAGTTAAATGGTCTCATAAACTATAAAAGTAATGCTTCATTTGATGAATTCATAGTGTGTGTGACAATTTGGTCTCACATTTATGTTTGAATCAATGTCTTTATTATTTTTTTAATTTAGTACCAAAGCTAAGGAGATTATTCGTTGTGTGATAGACCTTTGGTGAGAGGTATGGAGATGTTGACTACTAGCCAATAGGAGAAGGGAAGCCAATTCTTTGTGCTACGTGTGAGACAAAAATAACACACCTACGTGCTGAGGAAAGAGCCAATCGCTTCTATTGTTGAGTTATTGTGTGTAGAGTAATTTATGTCGAGACTACTGCATTCATATTTTTTTGGCAAAAGAAATTTCTTTAGAATATCAAAGAACATTTCTCTTTGTAACGTCTCCTCAGTTACGACATCAAAATAAGTGAGTGCAGTAGTGGTAAAAAATAAAATTGAAACATCAAAAGAACAAGAGTTAAGCGACAATAACATACATCAATATTACACATTCTATTCTCATCTACATCACTACACAACAAGAATCAATTACACATAATTGTTACTAATAGATCAACCATATCACACAAGATAACCTAGACATCTACCCACCCAACCTGCCTTGCAAGGTTAGGACCTCCAAGACACATAATCAACGCTCAATTCCAGGATTCATCTGATTGCTTTTGACCATTTAAGGTCTCAAGACCGACGATTTTTTTGAGGAACAAGGAGATATCTAATTCCCTATTCCAAATTCAAGACTAAATCAACAATAATATTTATCTTGATTTCTTCTGAGAACACAAGAATAATATACTGTGCTTAAGAAAACATTAAGAAACACTCATGAGTATTGAGCAAAAACGTACTATAATTCTTCTTAAGAAGGGTAACAAGAAATTTTACTTAGAACGAAAATAAATCATCCATTCTTTTAGGTCCTTGAGTCAAAAGGTACTAAATTTAACACAACAATATACATATTAACCTTATCAGAATAATCAATTCCTTTTCAAATTAGACACAAAAAAATATATTAAATTCATACCTACACTTCAATCGCTATCTTGGATTTGAAAAATTTATCCTTTATCTTATCTCGAATTTTTCGTTATCTTTTATCCAAGTGTCATTATCATTATCTATCCTTCATGTTATAAAATTAAATTCTTCGTAACAACATAACCTATCTCTTTTGTTGTATTAGAAAATATTCTAAGTTACAACTATTATTTTTACTTGAATATTCTCCCTAAAGAGTATCACCCCTATCGTTTATAAGTTATTAAAATCTTATTATTAAGAGGTCATGAGCCAACACACCAATATAAGTCTCATTGTAACCATTAAATGATTGCTCACTAAGTAGTTCGATTACCATTAATTCATAATTCTTCCAAGCCAATACATAATCAATAATTGTAATCATTTTACTCATGAAATAAATCAAGTAAATAACGTGATATAAAGGAGATGTTAAAACTCATTATTTTTACAAAATTATCAATCTTATAAGGGTGAATATAATCACCGGTCGTTACTAGAGATTTCAAAAAATCGTAAAAAGTTTAAGGTTTAGATAAAATTCGTGGTAGTCCAACCCTCAGATGGTCTTAAGAGTCGAGTTATCATGCATGACATTTATAGTGGAAATTATATCTTAAAGAAAGAGTCTATGCACATAAGCTCGAAATGACTACGTGTCACAGATCTAAGAATCTAGAATATTAAATAACGCAAGGATAGATCCTTTACTGGATTACCGATTAAAACAGTGGTGAAATATCCCGGCTCTACATAACTAACAGTTTTTAATAAAGTTGCATCAACGAGGTTTGAGTTCCATACTTTCCTAAACGATTTGCTATGATGCTAAAGTTCCATTTAGATGTGGCGAAACTTAAGAAAATCTAAAATCAAGATTCGATTGAGTTACAACGAAGTTTAATTTGGGATTGTATATAAACTCTTTTAAAAATACCGA
>SNQJ01S0164934.1:0-18627 GCA_010110895.2 Picea sitchensis | reverse complement strand
AGTCTCACATGACTAATTTTGGATTAGTCAACAACCCTAACTTGAAATAATCATAACTATGTACCTATAATGAATAAAGATACAAAAATAGTATGTGATGTTCTTCATTGTCTTTTCTGCAATTCCTCTAGGTTTCACTACTTGGAACCTCTCAGAAAAGGAGTTATAGCAAAAATGACATACCTTGTTAAATTCTAGCTTATTCTAGAGAGAGAACTTGTAGAGCATGCCCCGCACAGAATATTCATTGTATGGATATGGAAATGGTACACAAAATATTAAATACTATACTCTAACCAATACATCTGGTCTTACTAAATTTGGATCTATTATGAAGAAGTTATGACATTTTTACCCGAAACACTTGTTTTAGATTAGTTTCATAACTAACCAAAAACCTTTTTTTCCACGAAGTGTAACTCCAAAAATACAACGACCCACAAGAAAACATTTCTATCACAGCTACTTGGATATGTATCCTCAACGGCCTCTAGATTTCATGGTGTGAATCATTCTAGTTGCAAAAATGGTGATATGACCTGTAAATAACATAGCTTAGAAAGCATCATTAAAAGAATTTATCCTCCTTTGAATTTCGGCCTTCTTTACTTCACCTTCCCTCTGAAATTCGCCTTATATATCTGTTGGCTACTTCAGTCACTTGTATATATTCAATATGATCAAGTGTAATTAAATGAGAGACCCTTGCCTCGTATTTATACTTTTAGGTAGCTTCCTCAAGGGGTTAACTTCTAACCATCTTAAACCACTTTTCTTATTTTAGGGCTAACCCACTTCTAACCACTTGTCCACTTAGTAATTTATGCGTTAACTTTATTATTTAAACAATTTCTTTTGTATCCACTTTGACTTATATTACACTCATCACTTCATTTTATTATTTAAATAATTTCTTATTTACAACCATTTTGACTACTTTGACCTTTTGGGGCTTCTAGATGATTCATGAGGGTTCTCCAACTTCACATGGCCATAACTCTCTAACCGTGAGAAGTTATGTCACGTTCCACATACCACTAAAAATGGTTTGACATGTAATATCCATATAGAATAGTCTTACCTTCAAATATATTAAAACTCATACCATTATACATCAAACAAAGTTGGGTTCAATACCCAAACCTTTCTGCTACCGAAATTTGCTACCAGAGTTTCTTCAAGGGTTGACATCAATGACAACCAACCCAAAAAATCAAGAATATCCCCCTTTGGCATTGACAGAAACACTATGATGCAATAATGAATTCATATCACTCATGCTCCCCCTGGAACCATGCCTTTGTGCTCTTTCTCCAAGCATTTACCTTTTCATATGATAAACCTCTCCCCCTTTGTCATTAATGCAAAATCTATCTTTCCATCTGGGGTTGCTCTCCCTGACTGAATGCTTTCTAAAACTGATCTCCCAACTTGAACTTTCATCTTTATGATTCTTCCTTGTGTAAATATAAGACATAGAAGATATGCATTAAAAATAATTCATTTTGGAGTAGAAATTACTTCAAGTCTCTGGTGAAGATACTCATAGGCTTTCCGTGGAAGCGATTTTGTAAAGATGTCTTCCACTTGTTATTTGTTCCCACATATTCAAATATGGTGTTCTTATTTGTAACCTATTCCTGTAGAAAGTGATACTTTATTGGAATGTGCTTCATCTTGGGGTGCATCATCGGGTTCTTTGAGATACTGATGTTGCTTGTATCATCACAATAGATTGGAATGGGATCATCATACTCAACCTGTATATCTGTCAAATTTTATTTCATCCATAAAACCTAAGTAGAACATACCGATGTTGCAATATACTCTGTTTCGACTGTAGATAAAGATATTGATGATTCTTTCTTGCTTAGCCAAGATACTAGACACTCACCAAAGTAGAACGTTGCTCCACTGGTGCTTCATCGGTCATCAATGCAACCTGCCCAATCTACATCTATGTAGACAATAAGTGATAGATCATTTCCTATTGGATACCATAATCCAAACTCTTCTATTCCTTTGAGATATCTGAAAATCCTTTTCACTTCTAATACATGTGATTCCTTTGGTTCTTCTTGAAATCGTGCCACCTATCCAACTTCCTGCATTACATATGGTCTGGAAGATGTCACATATAGTAAGATACCAATCATTGACTTGTATTTACTCTAGTCCGTAGACTTTGAATCATCATCTTTTCTCAACTTGCAACTGGTTTGCATAGGAGTGGTAACTGGTTTGCAATCTTCCATTCCGAACCTCTTTAGCATTTCTATGATATACTTAGTTTGAGAAATAAAAATTCCTTGGTTTCTTTGACGCATATGAAGACCTAGAAAGAAGGATAGTTCTCTGTGTAATGACATTTCTAATTCATTCTACATATCCTTTGCAAATTTCTGGCTTAACCTATCATCAATACTTCCAAAAATAATATCATCAACATAAACTTCAATTAATAAAATACCATCTTGAGTTACCTTGATGTAGAGGTTGTTGTTTTCACTTCCTTTTCTAAACCTTGCCCGTTGTATATATATTTATCCAGTCTAGAGTACCATGTTCTAGGATCTTGTTTTAGACCATACAAGGCCTTCTTCAATTTAAACACATAATCTGCGTTCTCTAACAACTGAAATCCTTTTGGTTTTTCAATGTAGACTTCTTCTTCAAGTTACCAATTCAAAAAAGATGATTTCATGTCCATTTGATACACTTTAATATTCTTGGAGCATGCATAATCTAAGAGCAATCAGGTTGTTTCCATTCTGGCAACTGGGGCAAATGTCTCTTCAAAGTCTATTCCTTCAACCTGTGTGTATCCTTTACATACCAATCTATCTTTGTTCCTTGTAAAATTTCCATCTTCATTCAATTTCTTTCTGAAAACTCACTTTGTGCCAATCAAATTCTTATTCTTTGGTATTCGAACCAATTCCCAAGTGCCATTCTTCTCTATTTGATCTAATTCTTCATTCATGGCCTTATTCAAGAATTCATCCTTGCTGGCCTCTTCAAAACTGTTTGTTTCAATCGTAGATGAGAGTTGTTATAACCCTATAATTTATAGGATCAATTGTTGATTGTATTTTTGTCCCTTTAGTGTTTTTTACTTGAAAAGATTACTGCATTCTGAAAAAGAAAGAAAAGAAAAGAAAAAGAAACAAAAGAAAAGAAAAATAAAATGAGAAAAGAATAAAAGAGGGCATAAAAAAAATTAAATAAAGCCCCATGAAATAAAAATGGCTTGATCCATATAGTTTAAGCATGGCCAAGTCCTTTTAAATTGATGTTGATAGGATTAATGAATAATCTTGGCTAAATTGTTTAATCTTGGCCAAGTAGATAGGCTAGCTAGTGAATACATTTGACCAAACTGCCTAATCTTGGTCAAATAACCCTAAGGTAGAGTAATTTCTTAGTCCAATAGTTTAGTCTGGGCTAAATGTCATAGGGAAGTAGGTTGGAACTTAGGTTAGAGCTTAGGTTAGTTGGCTTGATTTCAATAAAACATGCATGATGATCGATGTTGATTCATATCTTTGAAGTTTGAAGGTATGTTGCTTGACCCCCATGGCGACAAAAGCAGGGAAAGATGAGCAAACCCACAAAAAGGTGCAAGCCTAAGTCTCCACTGCAGATATGATTTTGCGTTGGTAGATTAAAGAGAGCGCACAAATGAATGACTAAGACACCGACATTTAGATCTACGGTCAACAAGTTTTTCCAGACCCCCCTGACCGTTCTGCCTTTAACGGTGGGGGGGGTCCAGGATGATGAGTAACAAGAATGCACATCTGAACGGATGAGGCGTTGGTGCCCAAATCTATGGCTGTGATATAATTCTGGACCCCCCCCGCCCCCCGATCGTTCTACCTTTAACGATGGGGGGGGGTCCGGAAAATCCGTTAAAGAAAGCGCTTAGTTCTATGGTCCAGCAGCGGGTGCGTGGATGGACAACTGAAAATACTTTTTGGAGTCCCCCAACCATTCTGTTTTTAACGTTGGGGGGGGGCGAGGTCCAGAATGAAATGGTTTTCTGGTGGGCCCCCTGCTCTAACGTGGCAGTAATCTATTGCACTAGACTCCAACCACTTACTGCAAACCCCTTTACCACTTACTATTTACCACTTTTATGGCATACAACTATCGTATCATGACATCACTTTCCACTTTTTCCCCTACAAGTATCATCTCATAACTCTGTCAGTCCATCTCCCCTGTTTCACCCGTAACAAGTCCCCTCACCATTGTTGGTCTCTAATCAACACCCTCCACATCACCGGGTTGTACTCGTCACCTATTTTTCACCTGCCATCTCACTCTCCAAATGACCCATTGGCCATTTATTACAGTTTAACTTATCCATTAATCTTGCTGATTTGTCCCCCGTGCCCAACGGGTATCTGTTCACCCAAAACTAGCCTTGCTTCTTCATTCACCCATTGCTCATCTTATCCTCACACCAGAAAGTTTCCTTGTCTCCTCTCTGATTCAATCAACAACCCAACCACAACCATTACCACTAACGTTTTTGTTTGAATTACAGGTATTTTTCACAAAGATGGTGCTAAAATCCAAGAAACAAGAAGCTGGGGAAAATCCTTTCCTCCCACCTCCTTTCGACCTCGACAAGATCCCATTGGCCAAAAAAGATCATCTAATATTAGATACAAGGTGCAAATTTGACTTCACGGATTTGCAGTCATGGCTCAAAGACACTTTCTTAGATTGGAGTGATGAAATTGGGCTCTGGGAGTCCAATCTTCCTCTATATCTTTTCCCCCAGGTCCATCATTTCCCTGAATTTGCCCTCAAATTCCAGGCTCATTACGTCCCTGACCAGAGAGCCATAGTCTCGTCATTCGGAGAAACTCTATTCTTCATCACACCAGAGGCCATTGATCAGATGATGCAGATACCTAGAACTGAATCTGCCTCCCCTTTCAATATTGAAATCATAACAGAGTTATACAAGAAACTATCTTTTCCTCAAAGAGCCAAGATATTTGAATTTTTCCTCCCATAGGATGCTCAGTTCCCCAAGTCAAATCCCTCGTATCATTTCTCCCTGTTCTCAGAAAAGGGAAACCAAGCCATTTCGTCAATCTGTTGTCTACTTGGTTATTTTTTAAACGAATGGGTGGATGAACCTATATTGGGTTTTCTGTCCGTTTTCTCTACCAAGGAATAGCCCACCACTTAGTTCGACTACAACACTTTCCTAGCGGAGAATATTCACGAGCAGTTTTCAAAATTTTCCACAGAGGGCATGTTCTGGTACTCCTCCATACTAGCTTACATGTTCACTTTATTTCAAGCGAATAGGTTCTCTTTCTCGATGCAGAAAATGGACAAGGAAGGGAAGCCACAGGCGGTAACATCTTGGACTTCGTTGCTCAGACAAAATTCCATAGAGTTTAGTTTCAAACAATTTATCGAGCAGTTTTACCACCTAGTGGTGAGCATGCTCAGTGGCAGACCAAAACCAAGAATAAATGAGGAGATTTAGAGGATTTTACACCTCTCAGACCTTGCAAAAACCAGATATTGGTATCTTTACCAAAATCACATTGAGATCAGAATATATGGGTGCGAGTTAGCTCCATACAAGCTTCCCAAGCATTTACCCGTGAGGATATTTTCCCTAGAGTACATAAGACAGATGATAAACTCAGACGACATACACTTTGTTTCTCTGAAGAAGCAACAACAACACAGAATTAAAGGGAAAATAGGGTCTTTTATCTGCAATAACAAAGGCGTCGGGGAAGAGGCAGACAAGTTTCTAAAGGACATGAAGTTTGACTCTAGTTTCCTGTGGCACTATGATCTATGTGGGATCATTTCGGAGATGAGGGTTAAGAATAAAAACATTCCATATGTTCATTCACCAAAGCCCTAATTAGAGAAGTTCGGAAATCAAACGGAGTGGGAGATGAACACTCTGGAAGAGACATAACAACAGTCTCCTCCTATTATTGTCTCACAAACAAACATGCCACATATTCCAAAGGATAAAAGGCCCAAGAAGGATACTTCACCTTCTGTCACTGAAGTCTCGATCGAAGATTTCCAATTACACACCAAGAGGCCAAAATCCAGTCATACAACTTACATGGCTAGGGAGAAGGGAACCCAATCCACTACGGCTATGAAAGATGATCAATCACCACTTATCTCTAGTAGCTAGCAGATCACATCTACTTTTTTATCCAAGAAATAAACGGATACTTCATTAATCAACCAGCCAAAACAAGGAGGTGCCAAATTGAGCATTTTTTAGAAATATGACCTGATCAAGAAGAGGAATCAGACTCTGACCAGCAACACTTATGCTCAGTTTTGGAAACAAACATCCACGGAACAACATAGACTGTTGTCTGCATTTGATACAGAGAGGGGTAGAATTCACATGGATTTTCTACAGGCAGAGGTGCCCAACCCAAAAGCAATCACTGACTACAAAATGGAAATGTTCTAGTTCCACACCAGAGATGTGCACCCAGCTGATCAAATGGATCTGCACAAGCAAACTAGAGAAATGGTTTTCTGCACTTTGGAAAATTCTTCTATTTCGGCTGCTAAACTACAGGTTTTTCTCAGCAATGTTCAGGCACAGTTAAAGTTAGAAAATATATCATCCTTTGCAAAGGATAACAAAATTAAAACGTTGGAATAATTGGTCCTCAAGATCGGGTATGACCCCTCGAATGTGAAGGCAGTCGAAGAGATGCTCAAAAAGAGAAATGTTGATATATCATCTTTGAGGAAACAACTGAAACTACCACCAATGGAAGATGCACAGGAAAAGGAGATAGCTAAGACATAAGGTGAGAAGGACGAGATTCTCAAGTTGATCATGGAGAAGAATGCACATTTGAAAGAGATGGAAGGAGAACTGGAAAGGTTAGTGAAGGAGAAGGAACAATCAATTCCTATGGAAGTCATTCCATTGAGCACAATTCCACTCACAGGGGTAAGCACAACATCTATAGCAGAAACCTCCACAACAGAAATTCCCTCAGCAACTCCACTAACAGCTTTGGAAAAGACAGTAAAATTAGCAAAATCCATGGAGGAAATTCTCTTGCAAGAGACAGAAATTAGAAAACTAAAAAAGGAATTTGAGGATCTTCAGCAGCTCAAGTATTCTTACCAAACAAGCTACTCCATGGAGAAGCAAACATCAGACAAGCTCAAATAGGAATTGCAACAGCTTCAAAAGAAAATAGTTGCGGGCAAGACACTAGTTGAGGCCAAGGAAAATATTTGGATGGATATCTCCAAATACATAAATGAAATATGGCCTATGGTGCAAATCATGTCAGAGAAAAAGAACTGGTATAGAGGAGTAGGCAGGCTATTGAGAAAATAAAATGAGAGCTTGGATAAATTCCCACAGAAGCCACTGAGATCATTAGATTCCTGAATTTGAAAACCCGAGAAGAATTAGAGGATTTAAAGATTGAAGACAGGATGGAAAACATCCTCAAAGTCAAGAGGGTTCTGACCAAGAGAGGAATAATGATGCAGTTGGAAGAGAAAGTCTAGACTATGGACACAGGAGTTCAAAGATTTTTCAATAAGATCGAGGCTTTGTAGAAGAAAGGTCTCCCAAACTTAATGGTCCTAGATGATAAGTTAATGACCCTTCCTGATTATAAACAGAAGTTGGCCACGGTGGCCAAAGATAGTTCAAAATTTTTGGGAATATAGGGCAACATAATGGGCAAGGTGTTCTTAGAAACTTTGCAGCGAGACATCAACATACAACATGAGATCCAATACGTTTTCATCTTCAAGCCAACTTTTTCCAAGTACACAGATATGGATGAAATATACCAAAGACTACTCAAATTCATTATTCCCAGTCAGCTACGATGGGAAGATCTATGCAATCTGATCGAGTAGGAGATGAGGTGTCCAAGTCTAGTCAACAATCATATCAGACAAAGTCGTGTAGATGACTCACCGATGACCTTCCCCAAAATCATCTCGAAGAATTAGACACATCATTAACAGTCCCTAAAGTTTTGTATCTTGTTGAGTTAGCTAGTTAAATTTAGAATATGCCACGTCCTGATCATTAATGACAGGGTCATTGTAACTTTGATTATAAATATTTCCAACTTAGAAGTATTGAGGGTTGTTGATCTTTATGCCCGAGCAAGCTCTAGTTGATGTAATTTTTATCAAGCAGTTATTTCCAGTAATACAAAGAGAAGTTTCACAGGATTCCTACGTATAAATTGTTGGTGAAGTTCCCTATGTCTGTGTACACGTTTTTCCTTCTCAGTTATCATATTGTCTTTCTAAATCTAATATTTAAAAGAAGTTAAAGTTGCATAATTTACCATTGTGTACTCTGTTCTTAATATTTTATATATTTAAATGTTTTTCCTCTGATGTTATAACATAGAAATTCTTAAATTCTTTTTTGTTTTAACTGTTATCTCGTCTTTTTCAACAATACACCATTTTTATTCCTAAAGAATCCAACATTAGCACTATCTCGCCCTGTGAAACGAATCTTGTAAAAGTTGTCTTTAACTTCTATCTTTTTAAAACAGACCCCATAGCCCAATGGAAGCATAAGTGATATTCAACCATTTCATTCAAAAACAATGCAAACAACTCGGTTATATTCTTTCTAACTAGCCTAAAATCTTGAAACTGCAAACAAATCAAAAACTCACAAAGAGATCCCTCTCTAAAACCGGTAGAGCAAGCTCCCAATTTCAAAGTAGTTGGTTAAGGTTAACTTTGATAAGTTTCTTCTTACCTCAAAACAACCTCTGGGAATTTACAGAGTGATAACATAAATGGCGACCATACAGGGGAAGAACTAAAACAACCTTTCCACCGCTTGTTTTCTTTCCCCTAGAACAAAGACGCTTTTATTTCTGGAAAAAAACACAAACCCTAATCTTTACCTAGAAATAATGTTAAGAGGTTGTTAAATTTTTTGTATAAATAACCAAAATCTCCAAAGGTAGAATAAAATCAATAGTTCTAGTTCCCAAAAGAATTTATACCAGATCTCATCCTGACCTATAACTTGCAATAGTAATAGATAGTCTCGAAAGACTACTCAGGAAGAAAAGAACTGCAAAAATTTCAAGGAGTAATAGCCCACTTCCGAGGTCTATTCCCATTCCTCCAAGCCCTTCGTCCTTTATATCTTCAGGCATTTCCTCTCCTGTCACGCAGGCGGTTGTTCAACCTCCTCCACCAATCATGGCAGCAAGATATGCTCCGTTGGTATTGTTTTCTCCTTTACATAACATGCCCCAAGATTATCAAACTAGACTTCCACGGTTTGATAGTACTGGTCCCTTGAATTCACACCAACATGCTGACAAAATAAATGATTAATTTGACCTGCAAGAAGTAGACGAAGCTGATGTGAAGATGAGATTATTTGCACAAAGCTTAACTAGAGACTTAAAAAATTGGTTCAAAACTTTACATGCTGCTACCATTACTGATATTACTATTTTTCATCATACTTTCCTAGATCAATGGGAGGTAAAGAAAAATTGTCTCAAAATTTTGTCAGAGTATGAGAACATCGAAGAATCCAAGGAGAGATAGCGTAGGATTACTGCATTCATCTCAAAAATCTATACAATGCTATCCCGACTGAAATCAAACCACGACAAGGTTTGGCATTAGTAAATTTCCCTGATGGTTTTTATGCTGACATGTCATATCAATTAAGGGAAAGAAATGCAACAACTCTAGAAGACATGAAAAAAAGTGTCGTCAGTGTAGAAGAAAATATTTTGACCAGTAGGGCCAAGCAGAGAATAGAAAAGAGGGCCACTATCAAGGAAGAACCTTCTACTTCCTCATTTGATGCTAAAATAGATTCTCTAGCTAGAGCTATGGATAAAATGATGGACAGACTCACCATAACTAACATGAACCCACCTAGGGAGAACCAAGCTACCCCTCAAATCAGAAATCCGAACTTTAGGAGAAATCCACCTCAGATTAGACAAAGAGATCCTAGAGATCAACACGAACAAAGGGGACCTAATCAGTAGATTAGACCACCTCTCCAGGAAAACTATGTTGATGACGGGGAGGAAGTTATTGAGGAGTTTGATTATGCTCATATAAATCTAATGGGTGATCATGATCACGATCATGAGTCTATTTTCCTCACCCAAGAAGAACATGAAATCTTTCTCCTCTCGCAAACAGAGGTAAATGAGGAAGCTGAGAAATCAGAACAACAAGCCTTTGAGAACGCTATAATGGAAGTTCACAGGCAATATCACTTGAGGAGTAAGAATACTAACAAGAATTCTCTGAAGAAGGCTGTTGAAACCAAGAAAACCTCAGAAAATCCTCCCAAGAAATCCCCTGAGCGTAATGACGCTAAATCTTTTGCGCAAAAAACTCCCGAAATTCTTAAGAGAACAAGTCGGACATAAGTTTCATCAACCATTCAAATAGGTGCACCTGTCCACAATGTTTTTTTCGATAAATTAGAAGTGCAAAGTTTAAACAAAACCACCTCTCTTTTCAGCCTTGAAGGGAAACTAGCAAAATTGAAGATTCCCATTCCCCTCTCCGTGTTGACGAACAAGAGCGCTTACATGTCTCAGGTGATAAAATCTTTAAGTATTGAAACCGATATGGGTACCAAAGCCTTGAATGTAGAATCTGTACTCCACTCTAGCACAGTAAACCTTGTTGATGACCAACCTGAGCTCCTGTTTGGTCCTTAAGTTGACGGTCAAACTGATAATGGCGTCATGGCCCCTTTTTACATCATCCTAAATATCCATGATCTGATATTGCACAATGCTATGCTAGATTCAGGTGCCTCTCACAACCTAGTTCCCAAAGTTGTGATGGAAAAGTTGGGACTCGAGGTCACCTGACCTTACAAAGATTTGTATTCTTTCGACTCTAGCAAGGTCAAATGTATAGGCTTGATTAAAGACTTATGTAAAACCTTGGCTCAAATCCCGGCAAAACGTTTAGTGATGGACATATTCGTGGCAGACATTCCCCCCAAGTATGGTATGTTTCTATCAAGGTCTTGGGGATCTAAATTGAGAGGAACCCTGCAACTAGATATGTCCTATGCCACCATTCCGGTTTTCGGTCAATAGAGAAGACTTTATAGGGAAGCACTAATGAAGTATATGGCCAGTAGTGAGGAAAAGCCACACAATTACCCACTTTATTCCACACACTCTGACCTGGATTCTTTTATTCTATATAACGACGGTGATCTTGAAGAACAAATCGCACCACTGGAAGATGATGCACCTGATCCAAAGGATGATAAAGCAGTTGTCGAAGCAAGAGACCCCATGGTTGAAGAAAATGAGGAATTGCCAGCAGACTTCTAGAGCATGGACTTCGATGGTACTGTGAGTAAAGAAGTAGATGGAGACAGAGTGTGGATGCATAACCACAGATCAAAGTACTCCGAGAATCATTCATATAAAATGAACTTCCAATGTACTAACAACATAGACGAGTATGAGGATTTAATGCTCGGCCTGAAATTATTGAAGAAAGTTGGTGCTAAGCAGATAATGGTAAGGGGTGATTCTGAATTAATTATCAAGAAAATCAAAGGTGAGTATGAAACAAAACATCCCAGACTTAGAGCCTATAGAAATGTTGTTTTAGATGCTCTCCAATTCTTTACTGAGGTTGATTTGCAGGTGATTCCTAGAGGACAAAATATACTCGCAGATGGACTGGCTACGCCAACAGCTACCTATAAAATCCCTTTTCGACCCACTTGCATGTACATAGTGGAGGTTAAGTGCAGACCCACTGTTCCTGACACATCAGATATTAGCAGGTATTTGGAAATGACGATCAAATTGAAGATTTCCTACAATGTAAAAATGATTTCGAATGTACAAACATAGATTTAGAACAGGATGAAGAATTTGTAAATAAATTTGTTTTTGAGAATGACAATGTAAATACAATAGATACTGAAGAAATCAATGAAAATGATGTAGATTCTGATATCTTGCAGTTGAAAAATAATTTGTTACCTAGAGGTTTAGTTCCATTGGAAGACTTGTTTGATTTTAACAATGTGGCCAAAAAACCAAAAATTGTAGCTAGCGATAAAGAGGTTGAAGACTGTAACATAGGAACAAAAGAAAACCCCAAACTGATAAAACTATCTAAATCCCCACCACCAGAGCAAAAAAATAAAATACATTTAACTTTTTAAGGAATATATAGATGTTTTCTCCTGGGGCTATGAGGACTTAAAAGCCTATGACACAAGCATCATACAGCACCATATTCCTATAAAATAAGAACACAAACCTTTCAGGCAGAAAGTTAGGAGAATTAATCCCAAGTTGATTCCCCTGATAGAGAAAGAAATAAAAAAGATGTATGATGCCAAGATAATAGTCCCTTTGGGATTTTCCAGATGGGTTTCAAATCTAGTTCTAAGAAGGAAGAAAACTGGCGAGATCAGGCTCTGTATAGATTTTAGAAATATGAACAAAGTCTCCCTCAAAGAAAATTACCCTTTACCCAAAATGGACCATATTTTACAAAGGGTGGTTGGATCCAGTAGGATCTCCTTACTGGACAGTTTCTCTAGTTACAACCAAGTTCTGGTCCATCCAGAAGATCAAGAGAAGATAGCCTTTACCACACCCTGGGGAATCTTCATGTATGTGAAGATGCCTTTCGGTCTGATGAACGTTGGGGCTACTTTCCAAAGAGAAATTGATATTGCCTTTGTGGATGAGACTGGGAAATTTATAGTCATTTATCTAGATGATGTAATTGTTTACTCCAAATCCGATGAAGAACATTTGCTCCACCTCAGACGTGTGTTTGAGAAGTGAAGGAAATTCAGGATTTCATTAAATCCTAAGAAAATCCTTTTTGGGTTAGCGAAAGGTAAATTGTAGGACACATAATTTCAAAAGACAGAATAAAAATAGATCCCAGTAGGATAGAAGCTATCTAGAAGGTGGAACACCCTTGGAACATCTAAGAACTGCAATCTTTCATTGGCAAAATAAATTTCCTTAGAAGATTCATACCAAATTTGGCCGAGCTTCTCAGGAATATTACCAATATGTTGAAAAGAGACAAAAAAATCAGATGGAATGCCGAGTCCAAACAATCATTTGAGCAGGTGAAACATGCTCTCACCCAAGCCCTAGTTTTGATTAGCCCAAACTATACCAAATACTTTTATCTTTTCTCTTTCGCATCTAAGCACACTATAGAAGCAATATTTTTGCAAAAAAATAGTGAAGGGTACAAGCAACCCATAGCCTTTTTCAACAAAGCTTTAAGAGATGCAGTGTTGAACTATAACATTATGGAGAAACAAGCCTTCGCTCTGGTAAAGGCTATAAAATATTTTAGGGTCTATATTCTCCACTCTCACACAATTGCATACGTCCCAAAAACAGTGGTCAAAGATATTCTGACCAAGGATAATCCAGATGGCAGAAGAGGAAAATGGATTGCAGTCATTCTAGAATACGACATTTAAATAAAACCTACTAAATTGATCAAAGGAAAGGGTTTGGCCCAACTGATGGTTGAGTCTAATTTTCATGCTTTAGATATTAAATTTTTGGCTGCAGTAGACGGACCGGAAGAGCAGGGGACTCCAAACATAAAAGAGACATTCTTAAATTCCCCTTGGTACACAGACCTCATTTTTGTACTCCACAATTTACAGGCTCCTCCAGGTTTGATTAAGACCAAAGATAGATTTATTAAATTGAAAGCATTGAAATTTGTATTCTGGAAGGCAATCTGTATTGGAAATATCATGGTGGTATCTTTCTTAATTGCTTGTTAAAAGATGAAGCTGACAAAGTTCTTCAAGATTTTCATGCAGGAGACTATGGTGGGTACCTGAGCTGGAAGACCACATCTAATAAGATTCTGAGAGTTGGCTTTTACTGGCCTACTCTATTTGCTGATGTTCATCAGAAGGTTACTTCTTTTCACCAGTGTCAAATTTTTGAAGGTAAGAGGTGTTGGGGCTTAGAAATGTCCTATTCTCATCCACCTTTCCCTTCATCATTCTTCACATTTCATTGCCCCATTAACCTTTCATGATATCATTTCCATAAATATACTTGGGTTTCACATTATTGTTATCCACTTTATTCATTTTAGTATTTAAAAGGAATTTGTGATTAAATGTTAGAAAATCAACATGTTTTCATATATATCTCAAATAGGTGTGAGCTTTGTAATGTGTAGGAATATGTGAAGGATTAATTCAAAAGACTTCTTGAATACTTTCTCACCATTTCAATATTTGAGAAGATAATACAAGACCATTCCAAAGGAAAAGATCATGGAGATTTGGTTGGAATATCTTATCCAAGATATATGAGAGATATGTGTGAGGATTTAAAGGGATTATATTTTGTAATAATGGGAAATAGGTTGAGAGAATAGTGTATCTGTAATAATGAGATGGTTATATTATCTTCAAGGCTCTCATGTATAAAAGAGAGTGCTCTCTCTTCATGGGGATTCAATTGGGATGTAATTAGAATTAGAGTAGTCATTAGGATTCAAAAGAGAAAGGGATTCTTAGCTTTGATTCATATTCTTTCATTGTTATGATTTCATGATTGTCATTTCATTATTGTTATGTAATTCAAGATAGATTTATTGTGTGAGCTCACATATGTTATCTATCGTTAACTCTTCACATGTTGTATTGCTTTTCTTTTATGCAATTTCCTGCTTTCTTAGATTAATGTTTCCTGCTTTCCTAGATTAGTTTCATTTCAACAATTTAGATTAGATGACTTCTACTTCAGTCTTGCATATATAGTGTGTGTGCTTCATAAGCCTATGAACCTCAGATTGATAAATTAAATGGTTGGGCAAATACTACAACGGAATTAAATGACAATATTTCCACCTAACATTTTGGCACCGTTGTCGGGGAAGCACGATGGATTGAAGTTTAGTTTGATTTCCTGCAAGTGTGTCTGCATGTGTTGGAAGGGGTCATAGGAGATACTGGAGTGGAGACCCCACATGTTCTCCCTGCCATCTCTAAAGTGTGAATTTCAATTTACACAAATTTCATTTTTCAAGTGTAGATTTCAATTTCTGCAATTTCAATTTTTGAAACTGTGAAGAGGTTTTCATGTGTTTCAGCAAGTGTGATTTTCATTTTTTCTTTTATTTGTATTTGGGTGCTGTAAGAACCCCTTTTCGCAATATGATTTAACAATGAGTGTTACCTTGGAACTACTCACTCAGATCCTGGAGGATGTTGGGATCTCCTCTTCCTTGGAAGAGGAGATCTTGACAAGGATGCAATGAGTGCTAAGTGGACTATTCAAATCATGAGAATTATTGATCAGTTGCAACTAATACTCATGAATATGGTTCATATATTAATGAATTACACTACGCATTTAATCCCGAAAATAATATCTAATATCTTGCACTGCGAAAGCCCCTATATTCTTAAATAATAAGAGTTAAGGGAGCTCTAACTGGGTAATTCATAAGGCACAATACTTGCTAAGGTTTTGCAAATGGGGTAGCAATCTAAGTGGGCTTGATTGTGGGAAAAACTCCACAGTTAAGCGCGCTTGAGCCAGAGGCGTCTTGGGATGGGTGACCACCTAGGAAGTCCTAGTTATCGGGTGCAAGACCCGGAAGTGATGATTGATGCTATGTGATTCATTTCGTTGGTTTCAATATCATTTCTTCACCCCTGTGAGCATCACCCAATGCAATGAGTGCTAAGTGGACTATTCAAATCATGAGAACTATTGGTCAGTTGTGACTAATACTCATGAATATGGGTCATATATTAATGACTTACACTACGCACTTAATCCCGAAAATAATATCTAATATCTTGCACTGCGAAATCCCCTATATGCTTAAAGGATTAAAGAGTCAAATACTCCTCCAAGAACAGACGAAGATTTGACATCTGAAGACTCCTATGCTTTTGATGGTGAACAATCATTCGAGTAGGAGATTGAGGAAGATGAAGAGGAGTTATAGCAAGATCCAAGCGAGGAAAAACACGCCTATGAAAGAATTATCAAGCAATGGTTCCAGGTGAGTACTCGTTTAGATAAATTTCATTTTTATTTAGTTAGTTTTCCGTTACAGCAACAAAATTCGTTTATTCATGTAAATTTCTATCTTTCATTTGAAAAATTTCCACTGAACATATTGTTGTTACTGTTGTGTGTTTGGCTCCACTGGAAATTTTCCTACACGTAACCAATTTTTAATTATAATTATCATATAGTAGGTAGGGTAATGAATAAAACAACATTTTTTCTCTATTTTTTTTTAATAAGTATGTTCTCCTCCTCGCTTCGTGCGATCGCGAGGATCAGAAAATAGTATGCCTAATTGATTTCAAGAATGAATGTTTTTTTTCTTCCATCCTCTGACCTGCAAATAAACACAATAAAAATAAAATAAAAATTAGATGAATAAAACAAAACCAAATTTTAAAAGATGTTACAACATGTTGAAACAGTGAAATTTTTACATGTTGTTACAGCATGCTGAAACAGTGAAATTTTGGCATGCTGTTACAGCATGATGAAACAGTGAAATTTTTACATGTTGTTATAGCATGCTGAAGCATTGAAATTTTGACATGTTGTTACAACATGCTGAAACAATGAAATTTTTACATGTTGTTACAGCATGTTGAAACAGTGAAATTTTGACATGTTACAGCATGTTGAAACAGTGAAATTTTTACATGCTGAACAGTGAAATTTTTGTATGCTGAAACAATGAATTTTTTTTTAAATGCTGAGATAGTCGTCCTTACAGGATCTGCAAACAATAAAACAATAATGGCGTTAGGATAAAATAAAACAAAACAAAAAATATATATGGTCTGCAAATTCATGAGTTTTTTTTTCCACTGAACTATCGCGGCACGCTGAAACAATGGTTGAAACTATGCATCTTCTCATTTTTAACTTCTGGTCTACGTTCATCCCTGGGTTTGAGTAGTAGCAATATCTTTTGACATTGACTAGATGTATCTTTTGACATTGACTAGAGTCAATAACATTAAATCCTTACACGCTGCAACCCACCAAAGTTAAAAATGTGGAAGAATCAACTAAAATTTCGAATCCCTACCATTTTTCTTGTATTTCCTAAGTCTAATGGGAATAAAATCTTTTAAAAAAATAAATAAAATAAAATAAATAAATAAATTCAACGCTTATATGGAAAGATCAATCATTAAAAACTACAGAAAGATAGCCTTTATTCGCAGAATTAAAAGGAAGATTTTATGAAAAACTATTCACACGATAAGGGCGACCTCAAATCAAATCATAACCATATCAAATCATAATTTTTTTTTTATGGTATCGATTCATTCAGAGATTTGTTGATCGTTGCAATATTGTTATGGACTCTTAGGAGATCAACATCATGGTTTTGACCTTGTCTCCTGGATTTTTTTTGCATGTGGTTTGTGGAATGTAATCCCAAGTCTTCTGCCATTTACACTATCCTTCTATCCCACTTCTTCAATCTTGATTTGAACACCACCCTTTAATCTTTCCTCATAATCAAATCGTTGATGCAGACTGTCATGAATATTTGACTCTTTCTAGTGCTCTCAGTACTCAAAGCGACTATCTCTCTTTTGTTGTCATCATACCTGATATGTTATCATTTATCCCAGATACTATTCTGCAAATCCAACCACATTTTCTAGATCACTTGACCCTATTACAATCATTGAAGATTCTCTTTAGGTATTCATATCATCTGTAGAGATGTGCATTGACTTGGAGAATTTATTATCAAATCAATTTATTGTTTACGGATATCATTTATGCCAAATAACAGTAAACCTAGATCTGATAAAACAATCAAATGTCTCAATTAATAACATAACCATATCATGCCTATCCACTGCATGCTACAAAAACGCAAAAACGTTATAACGAAGAAGCTGGAAATAAGACATAATGCGTGGCTAAGATCAATCAATTGACTAATTCGTTCATGAAATCCATTGACAAACGTTTGGATAATTGATAATCTGGATAGGGACACATCAATAGTTTATTCTAGTCATGATCTCCATCGTGATCTTGAGACCCATCTCATATATGCAATGAGAAACTCTCGATCTGAAATTTTCCGTCAATTAACATCCGTTTGTAGACAGTCAACTTCGGGTGCAATTTTCGAGCAAAAAGTGACGAATTTCACAAATCTGGGACACGGGTTTTGTGCAGAAGGGTCTCATGTAGCTGAATCGTGCGCAATTTTTGAAAATTCTTCTTAGTTTGAGAGCAGTTTTGATTTTTCGGGACATGAAAAAGCTCAATTTCGGAATGGACGGTTTTTAACAACAGTCAAACTCATGCTCAGTTGAAAGAAATGGCAGATTTCTTTATGAACATGAGCCTGATTTGCAAATTTGGTGCAATTAATTACGGTTGGAAGCTTGAGCCGTGACAGAATCGAACAACCAAGGAGGGCCAAAACAATAAAATTTTCGTGATCTATTTATGTTCTTGGAATTTCTGATTAACGTGTTTTTGCAGGCATTGTATTTCAGGATCGACTGTTGTGTTTTCTTACTGGTTGTCACAG
>SNQJ01S0164933.1:9025-21150 GCA_010110895.2 Picea sitchensis | reverse complement strand
AATTTAGTTATTTATTTTTCTTTTTGGTATGGTGAATGCTTTTGGTCGATGTGAGTATAGGCAAATTGACTTATAAAAAAAGATTTTAACAAAGTTGTTGTGAGTAGGAAGTATTTATTACACGAAATTCATTCAAAAATTGCACTTGACATCAACCATTCTCATACGTGTTGATTCACAATAAACATAAACACAAATGTGTCCTAAATGAGACTTACCACTAATGAAGACTTTAACATTGTGATACTTTTATGACCTCAAAAACCATCATTTCTAAACTTTCTTTTACATTAATGAAATTTTAGCTTAACAAGAGGGGTTGCAAAGGAAACAAGTCCCTGCTGAGGTAAGCTTGGGGAAAATGATGAATAAGATCATACAAAAATCCTTGCCCTCAGTGGACAAGACCTAAAAGACCATCAACGGGATAAGAAAATTGAGAGGATCGACGAACCTGAGAGAGGGATTCAAAATCTGAGGAAGCGATTGGAAGGGAGGGTAGACTTTTGGTCTTTTGGAGTAGTCTGACCCTGGGAAACACACTGTAATCGACGTCGAGAATAAACATGTTGTGCTGAGTGACTAGAATCCTCTGAGGTCAACTGAACAGCTTGACAATTGGAAGAAGATGCTTAACAAATTTGTTGGCCTGAAGAGTGAGGCTGATCCAAGACATGTTGATCCATAACATCAACTGCAGAAGAATGAGGTTCAAGTTAATGAACATGAGAAGGCCGCAATACATCTCCATCACCATTCTCCCCTGGGGCCGATGAAGTAGGTTAAGGAAAATATGAGGTGATCTCATTAAAGAGAAAATGAAAGGATAGATTACATCGAGTTTATTGGATTTAATGTCATAGCATCTATACCCGGGTTGAGCATATCCAAGAAAGACACAAGTGGTTTCCTTGGGGGACAATTTCTCTCTGAACTGCATAGGAATATGAACAAAACACGTGCATACAAACACTCTTAAATAGTATGGTGCAACCCCAGTAAGAAGTTCGTGAGGTGTCTTTCCTCCCAGATTGGAGGTTGTTAATAACAAAGACTGCAGTCAACACTGCCTCAGCCCTTTGGAACATTCATATCAAAAAATCTCGAGCGACCTCCAGAATATGCGCCATTTTTTATTTCAGCCACCCTGGGTGTGTAGGGTAATTCATTGCTTTGGTGGATGATTCCATGATGAGATAAAAAAATCACCAAAGGCATGGGATAATCATTCTCCCCCTGAATCAAATCGCATTACCAACATTTGATTCTTGAACTGAGTGGAGACCATGGAATGGAATCTTTTGAAGCATTAAAAAATGGAAGATTTTTTCCTAATGAAATCAATCCCGAGTCATATCATCAATCAATGTAACAAAGTAACAAAAAGGATATATATAGATAAAGAAGAAGTAGGGGATGGCCCCCAAACATCTGAATGAACTAGGTCGGCTCCATATTTTTTCTTTTTTGATGGTAACACGAAGCTTTTAGCCGCTAATAAAATATTGGATTCATCTCACTAATTTGTTGAGAGGAAGTGACTGAAGGAAGATAGCCATGACTTCTCATCTTATGTAATCTTTGCCCATGAAGGTCACCTAACCGCCTGTGCCATATCTCCAAGTCTTTATTTTCTAGTCAAATTGAATGAGAAGCTACTAAAAAGGATGAATGAGTGGCTGCCTGATCTGACCTCAAGAAGTCAAGTCTACCCAGAAGCCTCCCATCTCCAATTGTTGACCCAAGCATCCAGTCCGGAATAACATAACCAAAGTAGTCAAATATAACATTACAATTCTATTGAGTCAACTGAGAGACATATATAATATTTCTATGGAGTTGAGAGATTAAGAAGACATTGGAAAGGACCAGAAAGTGAAAAAAAGCCAGAGGTATTTTTTTTTTCTTAAAGAAACTGGGAGATAATATATTAAAAAAGGGGCAGCATAGGCTAGCCTGAGAAATCAGAAATTACAGTCTTGTATTGGCTGGTTGCCATTGCTTGAAACTTATGGGTGTAAATGCATTGGGTTGCTTGTGTCTTTGTTGTAACTATGTTTCCCTTCTAAACAACAGGGGTTAATTGTTGTTGTCTGGTAAAATACTCCTAAGATACACTTGCTTTTAAATAACATTAAAAATGGGGGGTGACATTTTCCAATGGGCCTTCCATTTCTTGAATTTCCGCTAACTGAACCTTGTTTATTTGGGCCTACTCCCGCTCTGAAGTCATTTGAAGGGCTACGCTATCTTCTCGATTTTCCATCTGGTCCGCTGCCTGCTGGGGGGTGTTGATTGTTGCTTGGTCATGTGGGTTAGTTTGTTGTTCAAGAGAGTGATACATAAGCTTCTCGAAGGTGGAGTCTCTCGTGACATTTTTTGTTCCTTGTGGCAGCCTCGTAGCCAGGTTGGCCTGCTCATCTGCCCATTTTTTGTTTTCCCTTTCGATGTGGATGAAGGAGGCTAACTGTAAATCTACAAGGGAAGATCTGATCTTTTTCCAAATTGCAGCTAGATGGATGTTTCTTGGCTTTGAGTCGACGAACATGCTTCTTATGGTAATCATAGAATCTCCAACAATGATGAGATTTGATGCAGGAGCATCGTTGGCAAGCACACGGAGCAAGACCTATCAACATCTGGGAATTTGTACGAGAGATCAATGCTGGAAGTTACAACACATATTTGAAACCCGTCTTAACTCAGTGCCGTAATTTATCTTTTCGCTTGAGTCCAGTGATAGAATTACCCTTTGAGGCACATTTGGATAATCGCAAGCGGAGCAGGAATTTCCATTACGGCTCTGTTATGTGATTGGTCTAGATAGTCGTTAGGTTAAGTTATAGAGTAGACAAGTAGCCAGGGGAAACCCTAAGAGACCTCTGATATATAGAGGTTTTTGTACGCCCAAAGGAAGTTAGTCAGTAGTTAGAAAGTAGATTTAGAAGCCGCAAGTTAGTAGGAGATTTCAGTGGTAGTTTTTTATCACAGTTGTAACCATTTTCACCTTGAATATAACAGAGGAAAACTTATCCAATGTATTTGGTGGAAACTGTTTGTGATTCTCTATTATTGTGTTTTCATGAATGAATGAATGAATTCGCTATGAGTGAATGGAACTGTGAATGTTAGGATAAGTTTAAATTGTTTCTCTTCTGTGGAAGTAGTGCAAGGTGTGCACACAGAATGCAAGGAGTGGGTTAACGAGATCTATTTCGATTCCGAAGATCAAAAGAGATAACCTGAAACTTTCCCTTTGCAAGGAGTGCAAAGAGACTGCTGCAAGGTGTGCACAGTCGTCCACAAGAATTCGAACCTGCACAAAAGTCTATCGCAGACTTAAAGGAGAACGCTAGGAGGGCGAAAGGAATTTCTCTTCGAGAAATCCGTAAAGATCTGAGTTATCGAAATCCCTGGAATGCAAGGAATGCGCGGGAAGTCGAAGTCCTCATGAGACCAAGATCAGAAGGAATAACACCTTTCCATAAGGGTTAACGAGATCCAGGAGTCAGACTCGTCGAAGAAGCAAAGGTTCGAAACCTTTGAACACCTAGAAGATGTTCAAACTCTTAAGATAGTGTAAGTGCAAGGGGGAAAAATCTCGACTGTTCGATCTGAACGCTAGAGAATTGGAATCGTCCATCAGGAGGGATGTGTGGAGAACGATCAACATTTCACGAACTCGCATTATGGAGAAGTCAAAGGGAGGAACGCTAAGGATTCACGAAATCCGAATCCGCGACTTGATCTAAGTCATTGGATCCAGGAGAGATCTGGACCGTTGGTTGTCCAGGGTGAAATATTGGCATTTCAAGGATTGGAGGACTGGAGGTGATAGGTCTGTAGACTTCGTGAAACATGAAGTCCTGAAATCATCATGATCAACAGATCTGGGGAGAGATCTGAACCGTAGATCCAGAGTCATCACAATTTCGACTATCGGGAGAATAGAGGAAAGGGAAACTAGAAGTTGCGAAATGCGAAACACCGACTTGATCGCAACCATCGATCAAGGGAGGATCTGGACCGTAGATCTCAGGCCATCGCGATTTCAGCTATCGGGTGAATAGAGGTAGCATCATTCCTAGGGTCGCGAAACGCAAAATCGTGACGTGCCTTTCACTCGAGCGCATGGTCACCACCAGTGGTCACAAGGGAGAAAGGGATACCAGAGAGGAGCTAGCATCCATTTGGCGTTGAGGCTCGAACAATGCTCAGGAGAGAGAAGCCGCAGGTCTCATACGACCTGCGCATTTAGAGGAAGGACCTATGTAATTGGGTTAGGGGTCTAGTAGAGACCCAAAGAGTCAATCAGATTCAGTTTCTTGATCGATCCTAGACCGAGAGGTCGCGCAACCCTTAAGAGAGAAGGGGGGTCTGCATCAAGTGGTATAAGAGTGGAAGTTTTCTTGTAGATTGCAGGAAAAGGAGAAGAGATGAGAAGAATTCAAAGTTGTACTCTGTGTGTGTGACAAACAGTCAACACAATGCCGCCGAGGACACAAGCAGAACCACCTTTGGCCAATCGAGCTATAGAAAGGGAGATGCGAGAACTTCGTGCAAGGTTAGAGGCAATGGAGACAGTGCAAAGATGAGCACTTGACACTAGAGACATCAATGATGCAGAGAGCGAAGAAGTCATGGGCGAGAATGTCGTTGAAGAAGTTGCAGGAGAGGATGTTGTTGAAGAACGCTTACTGAAAGCAGTTTCTAGATTGGGAGGCAGAGCCAAGATAGAGGTCCCAATGTATGAAGGCAATTTAGATGCTGAAAAGTTGCTGGATTGGATAAGGTCCATGGATAAACACTTCGACTATGAAGAGGTAGATGAAGAGAAAAGGGTGAAATGGGCTGTCACCGGGCTAAAAGGACATGCAACGCTATGGTGGGATGAACTACAGGTTGAGAGGAGAAGCAAAGGCAAACAAAAGATAAAGAGTTGGGACAGAATGGTAGCCAAGTTGAAGGCCAAGTTCATGCCCAAAGATTATCAAATCAATCTGTTAAGGAAGATGCAGAACCTGAGACAGAAAGGGATGACAGTTAAGGAGTACACAGAGGAGTTCTATAAGATGAACATCAGAACTGGACAGAGAGAGAGAGAGATGAAGACAAATTTTCCAGATATATAAATGGCCTAAGATACGAAATCCAGGATGAGCTCAACATGATTTCAGTAAGAACAGTGGAGGATGCTTATCGGTTTGCATTGAAGGAAGAGGAAAAGTTGGTCAGAAAACAAATCAAGTGAGGAAGAGGTAAAAGCCCAACCCCAAACATAGGTAAGGGAGTTACCCATGAAAAAACACATAAGTCTAAGGACAAGACTGAAAAACCACACAATCACTCAGAAAGAGGAGGAAGTTCCCAAGAAAGACAAGGTGGTGGAAGAAGTTCTTCAAGAGGAAGAGGAAGAAGAGGAGGAGGAGACGTAAGATGTTATGCCTGTGGAAAGACATGGTACATGTCTTGGGAATGCCCTGAGAAGAAGAAAGAAGGAGGAGGTGAAGCTCACATTTCATAAGCACAAAGAAGAGATGTTGAAGTAGGAGCAGAGGATGGGAGATCCCCGATATTGAGAAAAGATCTCTTAAAACCAGAGGCATAAGTTGAGAAGTTGGTGTAGAGGAACAGTTTCTTCAGGACAACTTGCAAGACTAAAGACAGAGTGTGCAAGGTGATAATTGACAGTGGGAGCACTAAAAACTTAGTATCCACGGAGATGGTGAAAAAATTGGAGCTGGAGACAACTGCACACCCAAAGCCATACAAAGTCTCATGGTTGCAGATAGGACACCAGGTAATGGTTACTAAACAATGCTTGGTTGAATTTAAGATAGGAGGATATAGAGATGAAATTGTATGTGATGTAATTCCCATGGATGTATGCCATATTTTGTTGGGATGACCATGGCAGTTTGATAGGAATGTCATTCATGATGGGAGGAAGAATACATACACGTTAGAGAAGAATGGTAGAACACACATGTTGCTGCCAATAGAGGAGAAGAAAGTGAAAGAGGAAGCCAACACAAGCATACTTCTCACGAGTGGGAAGGAACTCCTGAAAGAAGTTAAGGAAGAACAACAGATGCAGTTTGTTGTGGTGAGGAAACCCGGAGTTATCCTTTCAAGTACATCGATGGATGATTTTCCTGAAGAAGTTCAGGAATTGTTGGATAATTTTGCTAACATAGTGGTGGATGAGTTGCCTAACTCATTTCCACCCATTAGAAATATCAGTCGCCATATTGACTTGATACCAGGAGAACATCTGCCAAACAAAGCAGTATACATATTGACACCCTGAGAGAACGAGGAGGTGAAGAACCAAGTCCAAGAATTGTTATACAAGGGTTTGGTCAGAGAAAGCTTGAGTCCATGTGTAGTACCAACCGTATTGAGTCCAAAGAAGGATGGGGGATGGAGAATGTGCATAGACTCGAGAGCCATTAACAAGATCGCCATCAGGTATAGATTTCCTTTACCCAGAATGGATGATTTAATGGACTGCTTAAGTGGAGAAAATTTATTTTCCAAAATAGATTTGAAAAGTGGATATCACTAGATCAAGATGAGAGAAGGCGATGAGGGGAAAATAGCCTTTAAGACAAACAAAGGTTTATATGAGTGGCTTGTTATGCCATTTGGCTTAACCAATGCCCCAAGTACTTTTATGAGGCTGATGAATGAAATACTGAAAGATTTCATTGGAAAGTTTGTTGTTGTATATCTAGATGATATACTAATCTTTAGCAGGACTAAAGAGGAGAATTTGAGGCACCTAAAGTTAGTGATGAGGAGGCTACAACATGAGAAGCTGCTGATAAATCAGAAGAAGTCCTCTTTTATGAAGAAAGAACTCATTTACTTGGGCTTTGTGATATCTTCAAATGAACTGAAGATGGATCTAGAGAAGGTGAAAGCAATCAAAGAATGGTCATCACCCATAAGTATGTTCGAGGTAAGGAGCTTTCGTGGATTATCAAGTTTCTATAGGAAGTTCATCAGAGACTTTAGTGGAATTTGTGCACCAATGATGGATACAGTGAAGAAGAATCACACATCTTTTAAATGGATAGAGGAGGCCGAAAGGAGCTTCAATATACTGAAGGAGAAAATAACAGAACGACCAATTCTGGTCTTGCTGAATTTTGAAAAGACATTTAAGGTGAGATGTGACGCAAGTGGAGTTGCAATTGGAGAAGTCTTGAGTTAAGACAATAGGCCCGTTGCATATTTTAGTGAGAAGTTGAATGAGACCAAGAGAAAATACTCCACATATGATAAGGAAGTCTATGCCATAATTCAAGCCTTGAAGAAATGGAGACATTATCTTGTCCCACAAGAATTTGTCTTGTATAGCAATAACCAAGCCTTGCAATTCATAACCAGGCAGGAAAAATTAAATCAGAGGCGTACAAAATGGGTTGAGTTTATACTGAATTTTACTTTTGTCATAAAACATATCGCTGGGAATGATAACAAAGTTGCTGATGCATTAAGCATGAGATGTTTGATTCTGCAAGAATTCCAGGTGAAGACCTTGGGGTTTGAACACCTTAAGGACATGTATTGTGATGATATAGATTTCAAGGAAGCATATGAAACATGTGCAAACCATGTGCTGAGAGACAGAAGCCAGTGGACAGAGTATATGATTCAAGAGGGATTATTGTTCAAGGGAAATCAATTGTGCATACCAAGATGTTCAATGAGGAATAACCTTTTGAAAGAAAATGATAGTGGAGGATTGGCTGGACATTTTGGCCATGATAAAATGTTTGCACAGTTGAACAGTTCATACTTTTGGCCAGGTATGAGAATAGAAGTGGTAAAGTTTGTGAACAGATGTAGAATCTACCAACATGCAAAAGGAAAGAGACAGAACACTTGATTGTATCAACCATTTCCAATACTAGAGAGGCCTTGGGATGCAATAAGCATGGATTTTGTGTTGGGACTGCCAAGAAAACAAAAAGGATTTGATTCCATATTTGTGGTGGTGGATAGGTTTTTAAAGATGGCACACTTTATCCCATGCTAGAAGACCAGTGACACAACGCATGTTGCAAATCTGTTTTTCAAGGAAGTTGTGAGACTTCACAGCCTACCCAAGAGCATTGTCTCGGACAAAGACACAAAATTTGTTGGTCACTTTTGGAGAACACTGTGGAAGAAGTTGGGGACAGATTTGTCCTTCAGTTCAGCTTATCACCCTTAGAAAGATGGGCAGACTGAGGTGGTAAACAAAAGATTAGGAAATTTATTGAGGAGTCTGGTCACTAAGCACCATAATCAGTGGGATCAGATTCTTCCGCAAGCAGAGTTTGCATACAATGACTCACCAAACATGAGCACTATAAAGAGTCTGTTCCAAATATTGTATGGAATGCAACCTAGGGGAGTATATGAGTTGAGAGACTTGGAACAAAGTGAGATCAGGAGCACTGGAGCAGAAGACTTTGCTGCAGACATGCAGAGGCTCCATAGCCAGATCAGAGGACAATTGCAGAGTTCTAGCTAGGAGTACAAACACAGAGCTGATCAACATTGCAGAGAACTTCAATTTGAAGTAGGAGATTAGGTTCTGGCACATCTCAGGAAAGAAAGGTTCCCTAGGGGGACATATAACAAGTTAAAGATGAAGAAGATAGGACCATGTAAGATCTTAAGGAATTTTGATTCAAACACCTATGAGATTGAGCTACCAGATGATGTGGGCATATCACCCATATTCAATGTTGTAGACCTGTACCCTTAAAGGAAATATGACACACAGAGGTCAAAATATCAAAAGAAGATTCAATGAGAGAAACAAATGTATATATCAGAAAAACCACAGATGGAGAAAATTGTTAATCAGAGGATTGACAAAAAGACCAGGAGGAAAACCTATTTTGAATATTTGGTCAAGTGGAAGGGACACCCAATAGAAGATGCTAGTTGGGAAAATGAAGCTGCTATCCAGAAGCATGGGAAATCAGTGCAGGAGTCCATGAATTTTTGTCAAGGGGAGTATGATGCAGGAGCATCGTTGGCAAGCGCGCAGAGCAAGACCTATCAACGTCTGGGAATCTATACGAGAGCTCAACGCTGGTAGTTACAGTAGATATTTGAAATCCACCTTAACTCAGTGTCGTAATTTATCTTTTGAGGCACGCTTGAGTCCAGTGACAAAATTACCCTTTGAGGCACATTTGGATCATTGCAAGCGTAGCGGGAGTTTCCATTACGACTCTATTATGTGACTGGTCTAGATAGTCATTAGGTTAAGTTATAGAGTAGACAAGTAGCCAGGGGAAACCCTAAGAGCCCTATGATATATAGAGGTTTTTGTATGCCCAAAGGAAGTTAGTCAATAGTTAGAATGTAGATTTAGAAGCCGCAAGTTAGTAGGAGATTTCAGTTTTTAGTGGTAGTTTTTTATCACAATTGTAACCATTTTCACCTTTGAATATTACAGAGGAAAATTGATTTAATGTATTTGGTGGACATTGTTTGTGATTCTATGTTATTATGTTTTCATGACTGAATGAATGAATTCGCTATGAGTGAATGGAACTGTGAATGCTAGGATAAGTTTAAATTGTTTCTTTTCTATGGAAGCAGTGCAAGGTGTGCACACAGAACACAAGAAGTGTGTTAATGAGATCTATTTTTATTCCAAAGCTCGGAAGAGATAACTCAAAACTTTCCCTTTGCAAGGAGTGCAAAGAGACTGGTGCAAGGTGTGCACAGTCATCTGCAATAATTCGAACCTACACTCTGAGTCTATCGTAGAGTTAAAGGAGAACTCCAGAAGGGCGAAAGGAATTTCTCTTTGAGAAATCCGTAAAGATCTAAGTTATCTAAATCCCTGGAATGCAAGGAGTGCACGGGAAGTCGAAGTCCTCACGAGACCAAGCTCAGGAGGAATAACACCTTTCCATAAGGGTTAATGAGATCCAGGAGTCGGACTCGTCGAAGGAGAAAAGGTTTGAAACCTTTGAACACCCAGAAGATCTTCAAACTCTGAAGATAATGTAAGTGCAAGGGGGAAAGATCTCGACCGTTCGATCTAAACGCTAGAGAATTGGAACCATCCATTAGGAGGGAAACATGGCGAACGATCAACGTTTCGCTGACTCACATTGTGGAGAAGTCAAAGAGTGGGACGCTAAGGATTTGTGAAATTCGAATCTGTGACTTGATCTGAGTCATTAGGTCCAAGAGAGATCTGGATTGTTGGTTGTCCAGGCCGAAATATCGACATTTTGGGGATTAGAGGACCAGAGGTGATAGGTCTGTAGACTTCGCGAAACGCGAAGTCCTGAAATCATCGTGACCGACAGATTTGGGGAGAGATCTGAACCGTAGATCCAGTGCCATCACAATTTCGTCTATCGGGAGAACGAAGGCAAGGGAACCCCAAAGTCGCGAAATGAGAAACACTGAATTGATCGCAGCCATCGATCAAGGGAGGATCTACACCGTAGATCTCGAGCCATCGTGATTTCGGCTTTCGGGTGAACGAAGGTAGCATCAGTCCTAGGGTTGCGAAACACAAAATTGTGACGTGCCTTTCACTCGAGTGTGTGGCCACCGCCAATGGTCACAAGGGAGAAAGGGCTAGCAAAGAGGAGCTAGTGTATGTTTGGCGTTGAGGCTCAAACAATGCCCAGGAGAGAGAATACGCGGGTCTCATATGACTTTCGCATTCAGAGGAAGGACCTATGTAAGTGGGTTAGGGGTCTAGTAGAGACCCAAAGAGTCAATCAGACTCAGTTTCTTGATCGATCCTAGACCCGAAGGTCGTGCAACCCTTAGGAGAGAAGTGGGGTCTGCATCAAGATTGGTAACTCCTGATTCGAATGCCATTTGCACTCCTTTTGAGGATCGGTTTGTTGAAGAAGGGATTTTTGTAGTAAGAGATCTAATTGCCTAACAGATCTGAGATTTTCCCTGGCCAATTGACACGTTGGGAGAGATTTTGCAAGATCCCCTGCCATACTTTTTTGGAGAAATCGTATTCAAGGAACAAATGAGCAATAATCTCCATGTGTTTTTTTCATAGGACGCATCTGGAAGGGTTTGAGATTCCATGCTTCTTTATATTTTCACAAGTGAGGATTTTCCCCTGTAGTAGAATCCAACTGAAGATGTTGATTTTTGGGGGAGTGTCTGGGTGCCAAATGCGCTTGGCCCACTTAACTTTGATTGGGTTTCTGCCCTGCATTAAGACGAAATCGTAGCCACTTTCCACTGTATAGACGCGATCTCCCCATCTCCTTTCATCAGAGTTGAGCAGGTGGTGCGGAGAGGAACCTCTCAGGTGTTGCAACAAAGATTCCACTTGATTTCTGAGATTTCTCGGAGGGTCCCCTAAGTTCCAACTTACCCACTTACCATTCGAATTCCACTTTGAAATGTCATACAACGTGTATTTTCAATTTCCAGTGAGCCATTCCTAGAGCTGAACCCAGCTGTCATTTGTCTCTAGAGGAGTTTTGTTGAGGATTTTGTTGTCCCAGATCTTTATTTTTTTGTCGTTTCGAGGTATCCAGTGGAGCTGATATCGGATTAGGGGCAATGAGGTTGACAAAAGATTCCAAATGGGGGAGCTAGTCGGATGTTCAAGGTGTCCGTCGATTCCTCTCAGGCGATCTTGGTGGAAGTATTTGTTGATCAACGCCCTTTTCCACCATGTGAGTTTCTCTGTAATTGATCTCCAGAGCAGATTAGCTCCCAGCGCCAGATTAACAAGTGTTGGATCTCTTATTCCCAATTCCCCCAAACTCTTTGGGTTCTCTAACCACCTGCCATTTGACCAGATGATAATGCTTTCTGTTGGTTTTTCCTCCTTCCCAGAGGAGCTTTCTGATCGATTGTGCTAGAGAAGACTTGATCGAGGCAGGATCTATAAGAGAGGATAACTGGTAGACAGGGAGGGCAGATAACACTGCTTTAATTAGAACCAATCTGCCCGCCAGATTCAACCACTGTGCTCCCCACTGTTCCATTTTGGCCTTTATTTTAGAAGTTATTATGACCCAATCGTCTACTGGAATAGAGGAGAGGAAGATCAAGATTCCAAGGTACTTGAATGATCTCCAGTTGGTTGCTATTGGGCACTGGATAATGCT
>SNQJ01S0164932.1:0-21151 GCA_010110895.2 Picea sitchensis | reverse complement strand
TAGTGTAAGATCCAAGCAGTCGTCAGAAATGAAAGGAATCTGATGCATATATTTGAAAGTTATAATGATCAAACATGACACATACCATGATACCTGGACCAATTACCTCATGGAGCAAGAGTCTTCTCCGATACAAGTCCAAGACGAAGGTGATGGATGCTACTGCCGCTGACAGGACAAGTCTGATGAAGAAGAAAGAACATGGGCCCTCCGGGGCCATGCTCAAGTCAATCCTGCTCTCGGTACTCTATGTCTAGGACATGTGGGCCTCGAGACATGATCTACTAGTTATCCCTAGAAATTGGGGATAACATAGCCTAACATAGACTTTTGTTACCAACCAATAGTTAGGATCTTTGTCACCTGTTGGTTTCATTCATCCCACTTTTTGAACACAATTCCACAATCCTAGGTTTTTTTGAGAAGTGCCTTGCTTTCTTGAGCATTTTGTATTGCATTTTAAACTCTATTGATTTGTTGTCTTGGGCAATGCCATTGCATGAGGAGGTCTTCAGGTCATCAAGTCATATTGGTAGAGCATCAATGATAAGACTCACCACCTTCTTACTTACATTGACTAATCACTACATGAACATAATTGACTATTGCTTGTAGAGACACCACTAATTATAGTTTTCTTAAGTAGAAAACTATGAGTTTAAGCTATTTCACTCAACAACCTTAACTTGGGTCTTGCATTAAGAGTTGGACTATTTGACATTACCAATCATCACTTGTTATTGATTTGGTCTCAATTACTGAAGATATTATACTTATTGAGTTGAAATCCCCCAAAAAAGTAATACAAATACACAAATTAAGATTTGCACGCACACCTAGGTCTCATGTGCATTAAGCCTAGAGCATAACATTATACTCTATATCAATCAAGTGTAACACTTTAACATTGGGCATGATGTCCTATCAAAGGGATGATACAAAGTATTATTGCTCAAACTCTCGTTTAAGGGAATGTCTCGCCCTGTGAAGGAGAGACTGGGGCAATAGATAAGCAAGTTGTTTATTGTCACTTCAACGACCTTGTCTCTACACTTTAAGGCTAGGGTTCCTAACCTAAGGAGGGTTTTTATATGTGGTCAATACTAATTCCTATCATTGTAATTGTACAGGAGAGGGAAAGGACTTGGTTTGACTCAAGGTTGAACATCTTTTGTAATGATATATGATCAAGAGAAGACAATGCTCAATGCTTGGAAGTGAAAGATTGTTTGCAAGAGTATCAATGTGTCATGTCAATGTACCATAAATCATCATCATATACCAATAACCAATGTAATGCAAAGTATGATATCTATTATCGCACAATATGTTCTTTCCCAAAGCCCAAGGCAAGTGAATGGAAGATTATTGTAACAAGGAGTGACCTATCACTATCACCTTAATAGGAAACCCCTTTCTATTTAGGAGTATGTCATAGTACCCCAAGGGAGACATCCCCAGTGACCTGAGGGTTTGAGAAGGCTAAGCTAAAATATATAAGAAAGTCTTACCCCTCTCACAGGTCACTCAAGTCATAGGTTCTTTGTGTCTTATAGAGATGAAGCAAAAGGGTAAATAAGGTGTACTTGCCTAGAACAAGATAACAAATAGAAAATAGTACAATCTCTAAGTACCATATGATGTTAGTGTTTCATAAGATCATGAACCTCTGAAAAATAAGTAAGCTAATATAAAACTGCGACAATGTAATTATTTACAACATCAATGAATATTTTGTAACATCCACAATAAGTATGCCTTAAGAATGCTTGAAAATGACAAAAAAATATAGCTCTAAGTTGACAGAATGATAACAACTTGTTAGAAGCAAAATTGACAATGTCTAATCAACTTTTAATGTCACTTTTCAAGATAAATTTGATGTTGTTAGATGGTTGTAGCGATATTTTGCAACAACAATAAGTTAGTCAATGAATTAGTCTACTTTAAGTTTAGTAAAAGTTAGTAAATGTTTCAAGGAAGATAGTTTGAGAGTTGCTTGATCAATCAATCACTATAGTGAGTGGACTAGTGCCTTTATAGGGTAATGGAGTCCACTATAGATGACAGTTTTCTTCTTGGAAGAAATTACACAATGATTATACTTGTCTAAGGATAAGAGATGGATGGAAGAGGTGTTGGCTTTTCAAGGCCTCAACATCCAAACCCTAAGAACACACTTGCTAGAGTGTAAGCAATTTTAGGCTCTAGCAAGATCTTCCTTCCTTAGACTATTGAATAAATACTTGAAGAAACAATTGACTAGATAATGACTTCTAAAGTGCTGGTATTTAGGGCTCTAGAAGTTTACTTAGGTCAAAATCCTTTTGTTAAGGTCTAGCAAATGAAGACTAAAGAAGTAGCAAATTAAGTCCTTTACTCCTAGTGTTTGTCAAGCAAGCAATTTCATAATTTTTAACATGAATAAACAAATTTACCATAAACCATTCAAATAAAATGAAGAATTGCAGATTTACTTACTTCACCAAGAATAATCAAGCCATAAAATCCTAGAATGCCAAGTAACTTAACCAAAAATGATCAAAGTTGCAAATTTTAGCCTCCAAGAGAAGTGCGTCGAAAATTTCAGCCAATAACCCTAGAAGAGGGTCGAATTTTAGACCACACACTTGTGTGATGATTTCATGATGAAAAAATGAGTCTTTTCTCTCTATTTATACAGTTTTAATGACCTTTAATTAAATTTTGGTCATAAAAAGGCCAACCTGGCCAAGTTACATAAAAAATCTAATTTTTACATAAATGAAATTAAATAAACCCTAATATCATTTCCAAGGGTGACATCATGTCCTTATAGGGTGACGTTAGGCCCCTAGAGTGGAACATTAGGTCTCAAATGTAGAACGTTTGGCCTCCAAAGGCCCTGAATGTTGCCACACGTGCCAACTAGCACACAATTTCCCTCATAAATGTAAACCCTGACTGGATGACGTCTAGGATTAAAATGATGATGTCATGGGATCTCAAGGGTCAACGTTCATGTGGAAAGGCAAGATCCCCCCAGGTCTAGGTCTGCCAGAGTGTCTCGGGGGAAACATCCCCCTTTCTTCCTGGTGCAAGCCTCTGGTGTCTCTCAGCTCCGGGTTGGGGTCACAACGTCCATCTGTGGACTTTCAACCTCATGGAGGTTCGAGCTAATCATTCCTCCATATGTACCTATCCATCGGGCAAGGTCCTGCAACAACAAAAAGTATGCCCTCCAGGGGTTCATAGGTCATAGGGATCATAACAATGTCAATCACATCTAATAATCAAATTACTCAAACGTGTGCATCAAACCCCCCTTAACCTAGACAAATGCTCAAAGATGTTATGGAGTTTAACAAGACAGGTTTGGAGAAGGTCTCATGGTGTCCTATTGGGCTAATCCTCCTTAAGTTTGGGGTGTTTCCCAGGTGAGAACCAATCTGGGTAATGTAAGTGTGTGTGAAGTGGCGTGGGGGGAAGTGTTTGGGAACATAGTGCAGTGATAACAAGGAAATGTAGGTTTTACCTGTGGGTGCCTTTGTAGAGGGCGAGCTGCACCTTATCATGGATGCCATTGTTTCCTAGCCCATTCAATGCCTTTTATTCTTAGTTTTATTGATTTTGGTCTTTTTCTTTCATGCTTCAAGGGAAGAGTTGGTTGACACTGTCCTGGCTTGGTGACCAGAGGTGACAACGTTACCCACAAGTATGTCATGGAGATGAGAAGGCTGGCTCGTGATGAGACCCCCTTTGTTTTGGCTATGCCACCAAGAGCCACTACCTTGGTTTGGTGACCAAATAGATCGTAGTGTCATACCACTACATGCCCATGGTCCTAATAGGTCGTCTCATGATGAGACCCCCCATCCACCAACTAGTACCTCGAGTTTTGATTTATCTTATGGGTTCCCTTTTCTTACTGAGAAGCTTTTTATTGCTTTCTCGAGAATCCCTGGGCGAAGCATCTCAAAGGTTTCATTTCGGCTTTTAACTCTTGCCAACTACTTTTACCCTCTGGGCCTTTAGTCTTTCTTCTTACAAGGAAAGGTACAACCCTTCCTAGTGTGGCAAAGCCAATGCTCGAACCAAGATGGGGGGAAGATGAGAGGAATAATGATGGAAAGTGGTAAGTATGGAGGTAATGGATGATGACCTTTCATAGACCCACCCAGTGGCAACTCATCCTAAATCGAGATCAATTTACTAGGGCATCATGTCACCCTCCCAGGTATGAACAAGTTAAAGAACATAACTTCCAAGCAAACGTTATGAAATGAAGGAGAATTCACGGCAACATACTTAAGTGCTTCAATAATCATAGTGACACATACCATGATACCCATACTCATTACCTCATGAAGCAAGACTTACTGCTACTTCGGGACCATGTTGGTGGGATGGATGATGCTGTTGCTGATAGATGGGTTGCACTTGAAGAAAAGATGGGCCCTCTGGGGCCATGCTCAAGTCATCCGACTCTCGACACTCCATGTCTAGGACCTGTGGGCCTCGAGACATGATCTCCTTAGTTATCCCTAGGACATGGGATAACATTTGGCTCCAACTCGTGGACATGTGCTCACCGTGGAGCGCATGAGAACCTCTACATCTATGGTATGACCTATATCTGCTAGATCTCAACAAAATGCATCAGTAATCTTCAGGGTGGTGATATCACCCCTTGGTCATATATGATATAATAAAATAAAAATAAGCATGCATATATACATAATGAAGAAATACAATATGAAAATGAAACTACACCTATACTAGCATGATATGCAGATGATATATACAATGGATGCAAATGCCTACCTACCTCTACTTACCTGTTGGTTGAATGCTAGGTGTAGTCAAATAACCAATGAAACCATCCTAGAAATATCTCATAATACTTGCCTCTGTGTTTCATCATAAACCAAAACAATGACAAGTCAAGCACATGAGTTAGAACATGTATCACATCATCGGAAATCTTAAAGCATATCTCATGGAGGCGGGAGGGAGGGACACAATTATGCCAAGTCACACTTCTAGGAAAGTGTTCAATCCATCTTAGAAAGGGATCATGAAAAATCAAAGGCTCAAAAGACTGACTCAAAGAGTCTGCAGGTTGGCTACCTTGGACATCATCATACCTTGAGGTTTGGGAAAGGACTAGTAAGAACCTAGAGGATGACTGAAAATTTCTTAAGGGAAGGTTGAAAGACTGAGACAATAAACTTCTTCTTAAGGTATTCAACCTACCCTTGGATTCGAAAAGAATGCTTTGCTCTGGAGAAAACTCAAGACAAGAGACATGTTTCCCAACTACACCCTTAGTGACATAACGAGGTAAAGTAGTCGAAGGGGGTTGGACAACCTTGTCACAAGTATCCTTCTTTAGGAAAGAAACGTCCTCACCCTTATCAAAATTTGAGCACAACGACGGTTGATAATCTTCTTCATAGAATAAATCCAAATGCTCAAAGGAATACTCATCAAATTACTCAAGGTATGACCGGAAATCATCAGGAGAACATTGCACTGGGTCATCCTTGGGTGTTTGGAAAAATTCTGTAATTATATCATCATCTTGTTGCCAAACATCAAAATTACTATGGCCATCATATGATTGTTGTAAAGGAAACATTTGAAGATATCCTTCCATATCATAAATGGGATCCTCATTAGAACTAATCACATCCCACTTACGTCTTCCAACATGTATAAGCTCATCAATATTATCAACCATGTCACTATCTTTATCATAACATGAATTATTTAATGCATCCAAGGGATCCTCTAGTACTTCTTCACTTTCCAAATCATAAAATAAAACATCATCAAAATCTTGGAAATGGAAATAACTTACCGTATTCACTTCTTGTTGTGTAGGAGCGTCAATTGTTTGGATGACTTCATCAAATGGAAGAGGGTCCAATACATCATCCCCAAAACTCATCTCTTTAGTCATGTCTTCATCAGAAAATGAAGGACCTAGCTCTTCCAAGGGTTCCTTTACTTCTTCACCTTCTGAATCATAAAATAAAGTGTTATAAAAAAACTAGAAAGGAAAATGACTCACCTCATTCTTTTCATCTTGTGCAGGAGAGATAGGATCTTCGAGAGCTTCATTGGGCGGAGGAGAGAATACTAATGCTTCATCCTCATAACTCATTTCTTTAGTTAAATCTTTACTGCATTCTATCGAATCATGGGAAAAATCTTATTCCTCTTCAAGGGGTTGACAATTTTCTTCATAAATCTTTCCTTTTATATCAAAGGGTTCTTGGTATTGAGTATGTCATTGAGTGGTGAATTCTTCTTCCTCTAGGGCTACTGTGAGATTTTAAAGGGCATCTTCATATGTCTGGCATTGTGGTTTGAAAAACTCAATAAACCCACTGATCAAGTCTAAGAAAGATGATATACCCCTATCGTCATAGAAACCCTTAAACCAATCTTGCAAAAAAGATGGCAGAGAAAGTATGAACAATTTTACCAAAATATACTCCCCTTCCAATTCTATCTCACTTATATACTTCAAGAATTCTACAATGTGAGTGATTAGGAGGCCTCTGAATCTTAGAGAGTTTTTTAACCATTTTGCATCAAAATAATGTTGGTATCCTTGAAAACGTTTGAAATCAATAATTAGATACACTTGTTCCCAGGGCGCCATGATCCCATAACTTGGAAATATCACAAAATTGAGAGTAAGGTGGTACCTTGGAAAAGGTTAGTGGAGTCACTTGATATCCTATTAAGGATTATCAAAGGGACGAGGGAATCAACCTCAGTGGATTCGCCATGTAAACTTTGTGAAAATAAGGCTTTGGCTAAAGGCTTACTGAAAAGGTGTCGTTGAGGAATATTGACTCGGTGTTCTCTGACAATGTCGCCAAAATGTTATCGCACAATCTATACTTTCCCAAAGCCCAAGGCAAGTGGATGTTGTTGATTTTTCTATAAGCAAGGCTTAAGCATGAAGTTCATTCCATTTTAGCATTTTACTTAAACCATAACCAATTATGTTGCAACAACCAAGAGCACAAGAAGAAACACCATGCACAAGTACACAAGAAGTATCCTGGGTGTTATCTCCCAATAAAATTTCTTTTTATTTAACCCTTAGGTAGTTTTTGAGTCTTTGTTTTCCTTAGTCATTCAACATGGTCTATCCTTCATTGAGTCTAGTCATCAAGTCTTGGTCATGTCAAATGATGTTGGTAGATGACTAAGTGGTCATAAAGGTCATTGTCCTAAGTTTATTGCTAAAGTCAAGTCATTTACATCCTAAAAGTGAGCCAGGGAGTATAAAGAGTCGGTTTTGGTCCTTAATGATCCATCATTACGTTCAAGTCATGATTTGACCTTTGTTCTATCATAATTCTCCATGTTGACGAGTTCATAGTGCATTTGGTCACTTTTTTATGTGAAGCACTACCAACTCAACAAACGTTGTCAGCGCAACTCATCATTTTTCTACATGGCGCGCTACCAACTCGTGAGAAAAGATCTGTTTTGAAATTTGAAGACTTTTGAAGTGAAAAAGGTATATCAAGAATGTTTTTTAAGGTTCTTAAATCATTATCAAAGTCTTTAGATCCTCTTCTAAAGTTGCAACTCGCCATCAAAGGAAAACTACTAAGGTTTGCAAAGAAACAAAGAAATATTTTGTCCTTAGAGTTTTCTTCTAATTTTCTCTGTGCAGAAGTGTTTACAACAGGTATTCATATGTACGATGGCTCCAAGGAAAGACCCTATCCCCAAGAAGAGGTCAGTCTCTGTGGTTAGATTTGAGCCCAATGATACCACTTTGATCGAACAAAACCCTAACCATGTGGACTCCTTCAAGCACATGGGTTGCTGGAGGTTTTTTCAAAAGATAGAAGGGCATCATCTGGAGGTGTCAAGAGATTTTGTGTAGAATTTCAAGGAAGGTAAAACTCAGGTTGGCCCCTTGGGGATTCAACCGACAACAAATTTAATTGCAGAAGTAATTGAGATTCCAAGGTCAGGATAACTTTGGTTTAAGGCAAGGAAATTAGAGAAGGAGGACTGGTGTTAAGATATGCTCAAACCTGAGCATAGGGGAGATGATTTGGTGAAGGGAGTTCCAAGGAATTGGATGCTAGAGGAATATGAAAAGCTGTTCTTCATCATTCAAATATTTTTCACTTGTGAAGGGAGGTATAGCTAGATCTTGTAGTATCATTTCAAGCCGTTGCTCCACTTCACTGGTAAGAAGGAAATTGACCTATCTTATTTCCTTTTTATGAGTTTACAAAGGATGATTTGAATTGCACAACAAAAGCATGATAAACTTCAAAAATCCATTTTTCACCATGCCTTAATCAAACTCATAGTCATTGAACAATTGAAGAAGGAAGGGAAGGATTGGTCCACTTTCCTATTTGTATCTAATTACCAAATTGACCTGCCTATTTCTCCTTCAAAATTCAAGACTCCTAGGAAGAAGACTGTAATATCTTCCTCTGCTCCCTCATTTGAAGTACCACGGTTCTCTTCTCTCTCTACTCCCTCATCTGAAGTACCATAGTCCTCTTAAGACCCCATTCCTGAAGAACCTTCACTTGTCCAAGTGTATAAAAGAGATAAGAGAAAAGGAAAGGCTAAAGAGCTAGTTATTGAAGAACAACTAGAGCCTCCTATGGAACTTCCTCAAATGGAAATTGAAGATAATCCCCAGGCTGTCCAAGCTAAAATTGGTACACCAACCCTCAGAAGGTCATCCAGGAGAAAACTTGTACTAGCAGAGGAATCTCATCAAAGCACTGAGGTTATCAGACCTAGAAATAGGTTATCAAAATTGAAAGTTTCTCCTCTTGAAAAGGAATCACTTGAGGCCATAGTCCAATTAAGTTAATCTCCACCAGAGCTAGCTCTAGAGACAGATCAAGGACCTAAAACTAATTGGGCTCAATTACTCAAGGATGCAAACAAACAACTCAAGGAAGTTCAGGAGAAGAACCAGAAACTACATCAAGAGAATGTTACACTCAACAGACAAATTTCAAGTCAAATAGATGAAATAGCAGGGGAGTGTAATCAGTTAAAGAGGAACATTAGGAAAAATATGATTCAAATAAAGAAGTTGAAAAACATGTACATGAAGAATCTCATCTTGAGATCATACAACAAAAATCTTTCTGAGGATGTATGTTTAGTTAAGAACATGCTTAGTAAGAAGAACCTGACAATTTTACTAAAAGAAACCTCTTCATCTAGCCTTCCCAATAAAGATAAGTGACTGAGGTATACTCAAGGTTTTGTGCTCAAATTTTGGATATTGATAATGTTTACTGTCCACCTTTTTGCCTTGAACAAAATGAACAATAATTTTGTGTTTTGCCTATGATGAACCTAATGAAGAAAGAGGCAAGTTGGCTGAAGTTTTGGAGATCATAATTCTAATTTATTCACAGGGAAGTTCATCTATATGATAGGTTCATAGCCCTCACAAGTACAAACAATATGATACAATTATCCCATTAGGGTTTTGGTATGCAAGAACCTACAATGAAGATATACTCTGTTTTGGTTCTTTAGTGATGTATGATTTGATTCCAGAGGAAGATGCATATGGTAGCAGCATAGAGGAACCTTTTTATCAGTTTGTGTTGAAGATAAAAATCCCTAGCAAGTGCTAAATACATAAGAAATGCATATCATAAAGAGGGATATGTTTGCAGTGACAGTATGACAAATGGTTCTCTTCAGGGTGCATGGTATTCATCTTCCAAGAAACAATTCCAGAGACCATTTTCAGCCTCTGATACACTTCTTAAGTCATATTTTCATACATTTATCTCAAAACTGTCTTCTACAGCCAGTTGGTAGTGCAAACTAGATTTTTCCTATGTATTGCACTACCAACTCTCCATATTTCTGTGTGGAAGAGATTTGGTCAACTTTGACCTGGTTTTCAACATTCAACGAGTGATTCATTGCTCTATGTGTTAGATAAAGGTGGTGAAGGACTTCTATAGTCACGAGGAAGCTCAGGTGGAGCTAAAGACTTGGAATTAGGATGGGATACCTATCCCTTAAAAATAAGATCTCATCCTACCTTCTTGTGATTATATTAGATTTTGTTTGAGAAGTAGCATTCAGAGCCATCTTTTGGGGATCATGAAACTAATTTGTAAAAGGATATTTAAGCCCACTTAGGCATCATTGTAAGGGGTTTGAATTTGGAGAGCTTTATAAACTCTTTTATTGTAAAGACTTTTGATATAGATACTGGAATCATAATCTTCTTTCACTGTTATTGTTCAGACCTCTGTTCCTTCATCTTTTCATGTACTTATGATTGAATGTCATGTTCATTTCTTTGTTTACTCAATGAATGATAACTTCCATCTTGTCTTTGCATTGGTAAACTAGATTATAAGTATTGTTCCTTGTTATAATCAACATTTCATCTATGTTTAAATATACATGATCTTGCTGGTATAGTGAGTGTTCTCCATCCATCTGATTTAAAAAACCATCTGATCAATACCTTTTGAGAGCCTTATTTTGTCTGGATATGTTCAAGTGTCTTGAGTGAAGGATTTGTTGAGTGAGTTATTCATTTTTTATCCAATTTCATATATTTCATTGAGCATTTGATTAAGTTTCCAAGCTCTCTCGATTTACAACCTAGAGAGACTCTTGGAGTGATAACACTGGGAAACTTGTCTCAACAAGGGAAGAAAACCCAATCAAATCATTTTCTATATTCTTCAAGAGAAATACCTTAACCACCAAGAAAACCTAGCACACAAGAGGGCGCTTGCAAACCCTAGAAGACTAGCACCCAAGAGAGGTGTGCACTTATCCCAAGAAGATGTCCTTGTTGAAATTTCCAAACTCACACAAAATATATGATTCCTCAATGGAGAATTTACCTTTACTTATATTAGACTTGACCTGTCAACATAAGTGTCTATTGGAAAAACAGTGTCGACCTCTCTATCTGATAATATAATTAATATTAACCAGATTAATTATCTTTTACATTAATTATCGATTACATTAATTATCGATTACATTAAGGTGGGTACAACCTGTACCCTTTACATTACAATTAGGGTTACAGGCAGGTCTGACTCTTTAACAATATAACAAGGGATCTCATACACCCACTAGTGCTCAACCACTAGGGGAACATCCATAGGGATGTCCATATCTCTGGCTCACTGCGTTACACAAAAGAACCACTTCTTCACTAGTGCTCAACCACTAGGATCACGTTCACCTGTGCTCGTCCACATGCACGTCCACTCAACAAATCTTCTTTCCCATTGCATTACAGATGAGAGTCATCTAGAGTTTATCATCAACTCTCTGCTCAGAGGAGGCTAATACATCATCTTCATCTCTGTCTCATGACGATGCTCACAACACTTTGGGATTTCACACGTTCACTTTGTGCTCAGCCACATGCACGTCCAACTCTGCAGATCTCCTTTCTCACTGCATTGTTACACATCAAAATTACTCACTACCATGATGACCTATTGTCATCATTACCAGTGTCACAAGTGTTTCATATTGGCCACAAGTGTCGCAAGTGTTGCAAACATCATACTGCCATCTCGCCTATGTCGTGTCTCTAACGACATCACAATGATACTTAAAACTGGTTTAAGAAGTAGAAAGCATTTGATGAAGAGTACACAGATTTTTCCATGGAAAAAACCACTTTAAAATGAGTTTTGTTGGGTAGCACTCCCCTACCCACTGTCAGGGAGTGCCAATTCTCCCTTACCTTCTTTGGGGGAGAGTTGCAACACTCTGTGCCCCATTCTGGGGGAGCGCTGGTCTGTTTGAGCAAATTTTGGGTTGTTGAGGAAAATTAGGGAAAACCCCCCCTCATCTCTGGAGTTGGTTGGATTCGAATCTGAGGTCAAGGATGGATCTTAGGGAGGATCCACAACTGATGGAGAAGGATCCTCAACCTATCCCAAGAATCTCTAAGGTGGTTGGTTCTCTCCAAGCTTATATAAGGAGGGTTTCTCATGGTGAAATACATGATAGAGAAATTGAGAAGCACCTAACTTATGATCTCATAAGGAAGGGGAGACATTGAAGGTATCAAAATTATGATCTCATAAGGGAGATATCATTGACGCATAGTCATTATGTTTGTGGATCATTTGAGCAAGGGGTTGGACAAGGAGAGCTTGGTGAGGCTGCTGCATCTGCATCTGCATCTACAGTTGTAAGAACTTTACTTTGTTTTCATTAATATATATGTGCTTGGCCTGTTTCTTTCAAGGTTGTGTTTATCTACATGAACTTGTCTCTATTAGATAGATCTAGTTTCAATATAATATTAGTAGAATAGGAAGCATGTTTTGTCTTTGATTGGATTGCAGGACTTGTTGAAGAGCTTGGGGATCAAAGCTCAACTCGGACTGTGCGAGGACAAACATCGTAAAAAGGTACATCTTCTTCCTCTTCTCTATACATTAGTTTAGCTGGGTTTAAAAGGATGTCAGTGACCAACGTTAGCACCTTTCTGTCTTGATCTTAGAGATTTAGGGTTCAATAGGAAATCCACTTGTCCATAGGGGGATTTTCCTGTAACAGAAATTGGCGACTCCTTTCATCCACCCTTATCCTTTTTCTCCATCTACTACAAAAATTGGTGACAACCTCAAAGTCGATGAATGAATTGAAGCTTGGGGGGGCATGTCTCCAGCCTTTGTTTATCATTCTGGAGTTAAGCCACTAGCTTTTCAAGATGGGGGCAGAGTACCAACCATCCATGGGTATCCCAACCTTTGGAATTTATGTTGGGAATTTACAAGCATACTTTAATTTTGTTTCAAGCTTGTCTAAAAATGAAACCAATACCGAGCTTAGTCTTTGTTCTTTCTTACGCTAAAAAATACATGAGAATGTAATTGAGTATACTTTTATCACTTTTTCGGACTCGTAACGGTTATACGAAAAAGGAACCCCCTGGAGTCTCCTTTAAGCTCTTTTTAGACTCTCTAAACATGAAAAGATTGCCGAGTGATATTGCTTCATTTCCCACTCATTAAAAGGTTTGAAAGGGCGTATTTCGAGTGGTAGTTTATCTCTTTTTCGGCCTCACGAGACTAACATTACGAAAAAGAACAACCTGGAGTCATCTTTAAGTTCTTTTCAGACTCTTTAAACATGAAAAATCACCGAGTTTACCTTCTCTAGACTCGTTAAAAAAATCAAACATTGAAGGACCAATATGGGACCGAACCCTTACTTCTTCTAGTTCGTTAAACAAAGGAAGAGGGACTTACCGAAGGTGAGTTATATCGAACATGTGTTACCCTCCTCGAGCTCGTTAAATTAAAAAGAGGTACTCGTATATATGGATGGGAGAATTTTTTTAAGGAAGCAAGCCAAGCAGTTTTTGAAAACATCACAAGTCACTTTTACGATCGCCCTTGAACACAACACTTTGTCTTTTCATGTATTTTAATCCGCTGAATCTCTGCACTGAACCAATCCTCTAAGTTTCCTTACTCCTTTGGGTTACTCGACGAAAGTCACAGTATCCACTGCGTTATTGTGTTTTGGTCCATGTCATGTTTCTACTGTCGTGCCTCAGTGTTCAAGAGAAGTATCTGCCTCGAGAGTCAGCCATCACAAATTTTTGTTTCAATACCCATGTCAATCCATGTTCTTTTGATCCACCAATTTACATATCTGTGTCAGTTTCGTGTCATTGATGGGGGATACATCAAGGCCCTCCTTCGACGAGTCTGTTCCTGTCGACTTCAACACACTATTTAGGAACTTGACTTAGAAACCAATTAGTACCTTGGGACCTGCATGCCTCAATGGCATGCCTCATCGCATCCAACAGTGGGTTTACATCATTGAACTCTGATCAGATGATTCCACGTATGTTCGACTTCAACTCATCTATTCACATTCGCTGGAATGTACTAGGATACCTTGGGAATCATTGACATCAATGGTTATTTCCCTCACACTTGTTAATGGTTTACCTCATTGACCGGTAATCAAGTGGTTTCTTCCATTTTCGACATCAGGACATTTGTTCACATGGTTAGACTCGTACTACATCGGGATCAGTAAGAAGACCCTGGGTTGAGTGATCACTCTGATATGTACTTTTCCCAGGTTGCGACGAAGTTTCTCTTGAATATTGACACATGTACTGTCACATAGATCCACTTTGTATTGGTCCGTGGCTATGTCTTGTCATCTCGTAGATCCACTGTGTATTTTTCATGGCTATGATCAGTTCATGTCATGGGACTATAGATCTACATTGTATCTTTGGTGGCTATACCTTTTTGTTAATACAATTATGGATCCACAGTGTATTTTATGGCAGCCATATCTTGCAAGTCTTTATCACTCAAGCATAGGTATGCCTGCTTTGGGTTTGAAACATATCATGATATTTGTTTGATGGTTGTGTGATGCTTCTATCTGGTTCTCTGAGTCCATACCCTTGCTCGAAAAAGTCTACAAAGTACTTTAGTCAACAGTTTCCATCTTCTAACTTTGCACTTTGGGGGGCAATCTGTTACACATCAAAATTACTCACTACCATGATGACCTATTGTCGTCATTACCAGTGTCACAAGTGTCGCAAACATCATACTTCCATCTCGCCTATGTCGTGTCTCTAATGACATCACAGGTACACTTAAGACACCTTCAAAGACTGGTTTAAGAAGAAGAAATCATTTGATGAAGAGTACAAAGATTTTTCCATAGAAAAAACCACTTAAAAATGAGTTTTGTTGGGAAACACTCCCTACCCACTATCAGGGAGTGCCAGCGCTCCCTACCCTTCTTTGGGGGAGTGTTGCAACAGTCTGTGCCCCATTCTGGGGGAGCGCTGACCTGTTTAAATTTTTTTTGGGTTGTTGAGGAAAATTAGGGAAAAATCTTCCTCATCTTTGAAGTTGGTTGGATTCGAATCTGAGGTCAATGATGGATCTTAGTGAGGATCCACAACTGATGGAGAATGTTCCTCAACCTATCCCAAGAATATCTAAGGTGGTTGGGTCTCTCTAAGCTTATATAAGGAGGTCTTCTCATGGTGAAATACATGATGGAGAATTTGAGAAGCACCTAACTTATGATCTCATAAGGAAGGGGAGACATTGAAGGTATCAAACTTATGATCTCATAAGGGAGATATCATTGAAGCATAGTCATTCTGTTTGTGGATCATTTGAGAAAGGGGTTGTACAAGGAGAGCTTGGTGAGGCTGCTGCATCTGCATCTACAGTTGTAAGCACTTTACTTTGTTTTCATTAATATATATGTGCTTGGTCTGTTTATTTCAAGGTTGTGTTTATCTACTTGAACTTGTCTCTATTAAATAGATCTAGTTTCAAGCTAATATTAGTAGAATAGGAAGCATGTTCTATCTTTGATTATATTGCAAGACTTGTTGAAGAGATTGGGGATCAAAGCTCAACTCGGTCTGTGCGAGGACAAACATCGTAAAAATGTACATCTTCTTCCTCTTCTCTATTCATTAGTTTAGCTAGGTTTAAAAGGATGTCAGTGACCAACGTTAGCACATTTCTTTCTTGATCTTAGAGATTTAGGGTTCAAGAGGAAGTCCACTTGTCCGCAGGGCAATTTTCTTGTAACATGCGTTACACATGAGAATCATCTGGAGTTCTTCTCAAATCTCTTTAAGGAGAATCCCATATCTACATTCCAGATACGTCTCAGATAGGAACCACACACCCCTCTCAGTGGCTCTCTCTCAGGTTTGTGTCTTGGAGATTGTCTCACATAGATACAATCATCAACACTCCCTCTCAGCTAGGGAGGCATTCTTCATTATGCCAAGTCTCACACAAATGTATTTTGAACTTTGTTATTGGCTGTAGTTATCAACACTCCCTCTCAACTAGGGAGGTATCCTTCACCAAGCTAATTTGGTGAAGATGTTTGCATTATGATTATGTGTAGGAAGGTACTGCATGTGTACTATTTTCCTCTGCATCATGTCTATGATATAATGATAGTTTATCTCAATGTGTTTCGATATATGATGAAACACTGGGTTCTCAAAGAGATTTACACAGAGCTCTAGTTATCATCATGGAATCCATCTCATGATCAAGTAAATCTGTTAGAAGCTTTTGAAGCCATATTTCTTCTCACACTCGATGCTACATACTCGACTTCTATGGTACTCAAGGCCACAGAGTTTTGTTTCTTGCTGCATTAGGAAACCATGGAAAACTTCACGGTAAGGCACCAATAATATATGCTTTTCGGGTCCACTGTACTCTTTTCTCAATCTGTATAGACATATCCCTGCAAACTCAATTTCACATTTGGAGACATATCTCAGGCCATATCTAACTGTGCCTCGTGTATATATCAATACATGCTTTACTATTATCCAATGAGTTTGTCTTGGTTGGCTCATGGATTGACTAAGAATATTCACTACATAGCATGAATCATGACTAGTGTTAACCAGATACATCAATGATCCAATTAGTTGTGGATCAATCTCGTCTGATTCATCATCATTCATTTTCTTTAAATCCATGACAGTTGTTTTTCATTCTGTCATACTGAACTTCTTTAATATTCCCACTGTATGTTTTCCTTGACTCAGGAAAAGTCTCATCGGTTCTCTGTCATACTTCTTGTCCCAAGAAGTAGTGTATCATACTCAGATCCTTCATATCGAAATCATAAGTCAAATCTTACTTGTATCCAACAACAAGACTTTCTTAATAAGTCATCAAAATTAGGCTCTCGTCACCAACACTGTAATAACACAGGTTTGGATCAACAATAATCTTGCTGAAACCCAAACTCATCAAGAATCCATCCATCTAATATATTTTCGAACTCATGGATGGTAGTACATATGGAAGTGTATCGAGCTTACTGGATCAAGTGTCTCATCATAGACAACTCCCTCTGTTTGTGATAATCCTCTGGCTACATATCTTGCTTTGTATTTCTTGACACTTCCATTAGATGCATGTTTGATCTTATAGATTCACTTGGAAGTTACTACATACTTCCCTTCTAGTTCTTGAGAAATATATCATACATCATTCTTTAAGGTATACTGGTATTATTCTGTTATGGCATCTTTCCATACCTGTTCTTTTGTTGCTTCTCCAAGACAAGGAGGCTCAGAATCAATGAAGTGGCTCATGACTGAAGGATAGCTTGAAAATCTCTTTTGTTTTTTCGGGATGTGCCTTGAGGGGCTTGTATATTCCTCTGCTTCTTGCAGAGTGAGCCTAGGCAGGTCTTTTATGTCCTACTGCAATATCTCTGGACACATCAACTGGAGCAACTGGATCAGCTGGAATAATGTTTGTCTCTCTTTGAAATGATGAAGGGAGAGAAGGTATTGTCTCATTGTCAATATTCATCTGAGATTCTCTGGATCTTTGAAAGACTATCTCTTCTTCAAGGACAACATATCTTCTTGTCTCAATCTGTCTCTGACAAGGAATGTAGATATGGAATGTCTTCGAAGATTCATTGTTATCCCATAAATATATCCTTTCTCCCTGAAGGGTCCAGCTTGGACTTCTTCTCTTTGGGTACATGAAAATACAATGGGCACCCAAATATCCTGAAGTGTTAAATCTCATGCTTCACTCTGGTGAAGGTTTCTTCGGGAGTTATGTTTTTCAAAGTTTGGTGAAGACTCTTGTTCTGAGAATATACTATGTCATGCATGCTTTTTCCCATGGAATCATAGAAATATTCTGATCATGCATTATTGCATTGGTTGCCTCATTGATGGTTCTATTCTTCCTCTTTCTCAAATAGTTTTGACTCCCTCTAAGTCAAGTGACTCCCTCTGAAGGATAAACATATTCCTTTGTTCTTGACATGTATGGAACAAGAATACAAGAGGAACCAAAACAAGAATATCTCCTAAAGGATAATATTGAGTACATATCTAGAATCAAAACAATTTAAGGATTGTTGTCACAAATACAACACCTACTTGTAATGTAGTAAACTTTAGAAATATAAGTTAGAGGAATGACAATTTCAACAATCAAAGTTGGAATCTTCACTTCCAGTGTGTTGTTCCTCTGAATGAAATGAGATCTCTCTGGATCCACTACTTCAACAAAATGTCCCTTACTACTGCAATTTCCCTCATGACAATGATACAAATAATATATATACAAGTTCATACTTGAGGGTGTTGATATGATTTCTCCAGTGGCACTTGCCTGATCTTTGTCCTCTTGACATATTCATGAAGAGGGTGGTCATAATGTCACCTTTTTGTATCACCCACAATAAGACTTCCTATGAAGTCTTGTCTTCCAGGGACTTGAAGTTGCTTGATCCCTCAAGCTTATCTTCCATCATAGTTATGTTCATCATAATTTTAGATTCTTCACAAACCCTTGTCAGCTGGGATAGAAAACCTAACAACTAATCTAGGCTAGCAATTTTAGGTTGTGTTGGACTTATTACTGCCAACAATAAGCCTTTGAAATATAGGAGAACACTGGCGATCTGAAGAGCTCCTTCAATGAGTTGCAGAAACCCTAATTCTGAAATTTCTGCAGAAATTAGCGAAACCCTAGGGACATAATTTCAAAATGCTTGGAATTTCATTCTGAGAGTCTCTGAAGGTGCGCTAGAGGAGGCCTTACTTTCATATGCAAAAATTATCCCCAATGTTAAAGTATTAAGGGCTGAAACATCTCAGAAAGGAGGGATGTACAAATTTTCTTCATAATTTTAGATTCTTCACAAACCCTTGTCAACTGGGCTAGAAAACCTAACATCTAAGCTAGGCTAGCAATTTTAGGTTGTGTTGGAATTATGAATACCAACAATAAGCCTTTTAAATATAGGAGAACACTGGTGAGCTGAAGAGATCCTTCAATGAGATGCAAAAACCCTAATTCTGAAATTTCAACAGAAATTAGCGAAACCCTAGAAACCCTAGGGCCAAAATTTCAAAATGCTTGGAATTTTATTCTGAGAGTCTCCGAAGGTGCAATGGAGGAGGCCTTACTTTCCTATGCAAAAATTATCCCCAACGTTCAATTATTAAGGGATGAAACATCTCATAAAGGAGGGATGTACAGATTTTTTGGAAACCCTAGGAGGGTCATAGGATTCTGCAGAAAAGAGAGGAGACTTGGTAGATTCTTGTGCAATGGATTCTTCAAGACCTATGATCTGATACCATGTTTATTTTTCTACAAGCAAGGCTTAAGCATGAAGTTCATTCCATTTTATCTCTTTACTTAAATCATAACCAATTATGTTGCAACACCCAAGATCACAAGAAGAAACACCATGCACAAGTACACAAGAAGTATCCTAGGAAACCCTTCTCAACAAGGGAAGAAAACTCAGCCAAATCCTTTGCTTTATTCTTCAAGAAAAATACCTCCACCACCAAGAAAACCTAGCACAAAATAGGGTGCTTTCAAACCCTAGAAGACTAGCGCCCAAAATAGGTGTGCACTTATCCCAAGAAGATGTGCTTGCTGAAATTTCCAAACTCACACAAAAGATATGATTCCTCAATGAGGAATTTACCTTTACTTATATTAGACTTGAACTGCCAACATAAGTGTCTATTCGCACAACAGGGCCGACCTCTCTATCTCATAATATAATTAATATTAACCAGATTAATTATCAATTACATTAAGGTGGGGCCTGTTATCACTTCAAGAAACTTTCCTAGGCTGTATCTCAGAGATGCCTGGTAACTTAACATTTTTTATAATTATTTTCTCAATAATGGGTGTGGGATTGGATCAAGATGAATATCTAAATCACTGGATTGGATCTTCAAGACAATCTAGTTATATTCACACAGTACAAGGCCTTCAAGAGCTATTATCATATAGGTTTGTAGATCAAATATATAAGAAACCAATCAGTTAACCAGAACATACATAAACCATATATATGATGGGTCAACAAACTAGAAATGGATTCTTATGATTCTTGTTTAATAATCAAAGGTAATATGACAATCACCATAGGACATTTAAACAGAGACAAAGAAATGATTTCAACTCATAGGCATAAAATAGAAATGAAAAGAGAGTCTGACAATAACAATGAAAGAAGTTTGCAGGCTGAATATATTAAAGAAAATGTCTTAATCACAATAACAATAGAGTCTAGAACTCAAAGTCAAACCCTTTGTTCATCAAATGTTATGGGCTTTATAGCCTTTACAAACAGTTTCAAAATCCTAGAATATTGGTTCGAATTTTGCCTAAAATAGAAAGTCAATAACTGGCCCAAGAAAATAGGCAAAGATCTTATAAAATAGGTCAATTCCTGATGATATTTATGTCCTTCAGATTCTTTGGCAGGTGTAGTGAGCCTTTCGAGGCTGCTGGATTTTATGTGATATGAGAGAAGTCGAAAATGACACCTGCTGACAATCAAAAATTTTTTTATCTCTGAAAATAGCTAACCGATTTTGACCTTTCTGCCTTGTAGAGCATCTCCAAAATCAAAACAAACTCTTGATAAGGGTGTCATTAATTATTGTCTATCGATTGGAAGCATTCCTGAGGCTTTTGGACAAGGAAAACCTGGATCTGTGCAAAAATATTAACTTTCTTCCCTATCAGTGCTTTCGGTAGCTAGAATAGAAAAAATTCAGACCAATTAGCTACCGAAAGATCTGCTTTCGGTGAATAATGAACAATTGAAATGTTCGCCTAAGCCACTGAAAGGTCTGTTTTAGTGAAATTATCAAAATTTCAAATTACCTTTTGTCTTAGCTCAAAAACGCCTTAGGGATGATCTTTTAAGGCTTCTACATCTTGCTCAAAGACTGTAGGATTGTTGGTTGCCTCCGGTTCATTGCATTGAACTGCTACCTCTGCTAGGGTTTCAAGGGTAGCATGTGTTTGAGATTGGTGTTTTGAAGACATAACTTTCAAACTTAAAGCCCTGACCTTTTTCTTCAAACCCTGAGCTACTCTCCATAAGATGTTGTAATCTTTTACAATCTTCTCCTTATTTTTCTTTTCTTTTATGGTTTCATGTGCTAATCTTTCCAAGGCTGAGTTGCTTTCTGCAAAATTCTTCAACAGGGTTTCATATATGGTTTTAATTACCCTTTCTAACACTTCTTGTTGAGATAACTTCTTCTTAAGCTTCTTGATTTCCTTTTATTTACTTT
>SNQJ01S0164931.1:5232-31118 GCA_010110895.2 Picea sitchensis | reverse complement strand
AAAGATTGAGCAACAGATGGAGTCCAAGTGAAAGAGTTATTTTTTAGGAGAGCAGTGAGAGGTGTTGCAATCTTTCCATAGTTCTTAACAAACTTGCGATAATACCCTGTTAAGCCCAGAAATCCTTGCAAGCTTTTGAGAGTCTTTGGATGTGACCAATCTTGCATAGCTTCAATCTTTTTCGGATCCACCCTGACGCCATCCTTTCCAACCAGATGACCCAAGTATTCTACTTCTAAGGCACCAAAAGCACATTTAGACTGTTTTAGGAAAATTTGGTGCTGGGAGAGGAGATGGAGAACTTGATCCACATGAGTAAGATGGCCAGTCCAGGTTTTTCTATAGATGAGGATATCATCAAAGAAAACTAAGACAAAATGATGGAGAAAGGGATGAAAGACATGATTCATGAGGATTTGGAAGGTGGAGGGAGCATTACACAAGACAAAGGGCATGACCAAAAACTCATAGTGGCCCTCATGAGTGCGAAAGGCTGTCTTGGGAATGTCTGCCTCTTTCATACGTATCTGGTGATAGCCCGAGCAAAGATCAAGCTTAGTAAAGAATTGGGCGCCACTTAATTCATCCAGGAGGTCATCAATGACTGGATGGGAAATTTGTCTTTAATGGTCAGTTTGTTGAGGGCACGAAAGTCAGGACACATTCTCCAAGAATCTTCTTTCTTCAATACCATGACTACAGGAGAAGAGTAAGGGCTTGTACTAGGGCAGATAATGCCTAAATTAAGGAGTTCCTGGACCATTTTCTCAATTTCATTTTTTTGTGAGAAGGGGTGGCGATATGGATGGATATTGGAAGGAAGTCTTCTGGGTTCAAGGGGAATGGAATGATCATGAAAACCATGGGAAGGAGGGAGGCCTTGGGGAGTGGAAAATACGATTTGATGTTTATAAAGGAGAGCTTGGAGGTCATGCGGCACCGGGGGTGTTTCTGTTGCTTGAATGGCATGGAGTTGGGCAATGACACCATAATGACCTTTTTTGAGAAGCTTTTCCATGCGATGGGAACTAATGACCTCAGGTGAACTAGCAGTGATGCCCTAGAATTTATATTGGTGGCCTTCCTGGTTGAATTGCATGGTTAATGCCTTAAAATCCATGAGAATGGGACCCAAAGTTCTTAGCCATTCGACACCCAACACAATGTCACAACCACCCATGTCGATAGAAAACATATGGGATTTTAGGGGGTAGTCACCGATTTGGAGACACACATTTTCACAACACCCTCCACATTTCATGGAACCACCATTGGCAATCATGATTTGGAAATTATTGACAGCATGGATGTAGCAATGAGTTTCTTGGGCAATGCAGTGATGAATAAAATTATGGGTGCTTCCACTATCAACCAGAATGATGACCTTCCGATGCTTGATGTAATCGATTAACTTGAGGGTTTGGGGAGTGGAAAAACTAGTGAAAGCATTGAGGGAAATGATGGGTTCTACTTCGGGAGGGTCTGAGGGAGGGGTTATGTTAGTGATTTCAGGTGACTCAAACACAAGGGGAGTTTCAACATCCTCTTCTGAAATTTCCTCAGAGATGGCCATAAAAATATTTTGTTCCTTACACTTGTGGCCCGAGAAATATTTGTCATCGCAATTATAACAAAGGCCTTTGAGTTGGCGTTCATCCATTTCAGCCCTGGTCAATTTTTGGATTTTTAATGGGGTAGAGGGAGTAGTGGGAGTGATGGGTTTAGGGCGAGGGATAAAGGAGGGTTTTTGGTTTTGAGATGATACCACATATTGTGCTTCTTTAGCTCTTTTAGTAGCCTCCACCCAAGTTGAGGGTCGAGCCATGAGGACATGGGCTCGAATCTCCTCCTTGAGGCCACTAACAAAACACTCTCGAAAGAAAGCATCAGTCATGCCCTCTGTTCGAAAAGCCAGGCGTTCAAAGGCATCTATGAAGTCTTCTACTGTTCTAGATTGCTTCAACTTTGTCAAATGGCCCAAATGGTTGGTGTCTGTGTCAAAGCGTTCATAAAGCTCAGTCACAAATTGGGTCCAAGCAATATACCCTTGAAGGGAAGTTTTTCTCCATTGCCACCATTGCCAACGTTCTTGATCTAAATGGAGAACACCATACCGGAGTTTGGCCAAGTCATCAGTCATGCCATATAAAGAGAAATAATGTTCCATTTGGGTTACCCAACCAGTGGGGTCCGAGCCATCAAATTTGGTCACGTCCACCCACGGAAGGCATATGTCACGTTGAAAGTGATGGGACTAAAAGGTATGGGAATGGGAGGAATTTTCGCCTTCATTCTTTGGATGTGCTTCAGAGAAATGGTCATCTGTAGGGATATTCAGTTTGGTGCAGAGTACTGCAAAGACAGATTCAAGCTAGGTGGTCATTTCTTGTTTGACTTCCTCCATTGAGGACTGCATGGTTGTATTTATGGTAGCATTGATGGATGAATCAATGGAGGCAACAATAGCATTGAGTTGTTTTACTTCTTTTTGGGTTTCTAGGAAACCGGATTGCATGGTGTTGAAGCGAGCTTCCAGGTCTTGGCTACAGGTATGGGCCATGAGGATGGGTGAACTGAAAAGGGGGGGGTGGGGTCAAAAATTTTGTCTAAAAATGATATGGATGAAAGTGATAAGGGCAGAAATATGAATCCAATGGAATAGGTCTCAAATAATGGTGAAAAAAATTCCAGACTTTGTTTTTTTACACCTACGGAGTTATACTCCGGTCTGAAGAATACTGCAGTGATGAAATCCTCAAATGTTTAACCAGAAAGATATGTGTATTTACTTGGCAACCGGAACACAGTTGCGCGACAATAGATCTGGTATGTTTTTAATTCGTTTATGTTTCTGTCCCCCAAGGGTTAGGTATTCAAGGGTTCTACACACAAGGGTTTGCCCTGTGCTATAGCTCTCTGATATACGTGCGGGTTCCAACAGTAGTACTCAACCCAATATCTCAGGGCACTAACTAAGGAGGATAGACTGTACCCTTAGCCATACTACCCGACTACCTAGGTACTAGAGATTATCTTCCCTAGTGTTATTCTCGGTGACACTATAGCAATTCGACGGTCGATTGGTTTATCTAAAGAGGGCTTCAGGAAATCTAGGCCGATCCGTACACAGGTGTTATCTGATGCGCTACCACTCGAAGGGGTACCAATAGGGGTTACAAGGGTGGCCAACAGATGTGCGCTTAAGAACCACTTGTATTTCCTGCGTGTATGAATCCCTCAACCGTGGGTTTATGCGCGTAACGACAGATCTCTGTGGTTTAAAGACGCCGGAATACATCTCTACCCTGAAAAAAAATTCCCACAATTTCTGCCAAGTAAAGTGCTCTGATACCACTTGCAAGATACCAGATATATAAAATATGCAGAACATAAATAAAATGCTAGAAATGGCAAAATAACAGTAAAATATCTAGCATAATCTCCACAATAACACAGAAATGATATAATAATAGCAATAGAAATATCACTTTGATTCAAAAAGCAATGTTCACAGGCCTCTTCGAGGGGGCAACCTCCAATCGAGCAATGCTCTGTTACAATAATCTCCAAGATAGGGTTTTCATACCCTCGACCCTTATTTATACAAAATGTCTATCAAGAGAAGAATCTAAAGGAAGATCCTTCTAGAAGCGGAAGCTTCTATTAGGTCTTCTTACATCCACCTTATTCTATTTTATTGAAAGGCCTTATTAATATTGACCTTTATTACATCTGAATATATTAATCTACCTATGTGAAGGTTAGGACCCTAACATACTGATTGTGAGTCTTCCCGGACCATGAAGAATTATATAAGGGACATCATTTAACTTATCAGATACTAGGTTCTATTGAAGCTGCCTCCATCCATATAGTTATTTTCTCTACCAATTATTGCGAGTCACATTGGTGTCTAGATGAGTTGTTTCTCATGCTGCAGTTGAAGAAGGAGTCGAGGTCAAACATTGTTCTCGTATTCTATGACGTCGAGCCTTCAGAACTTCAGTGGACAGAGGGAGAGGATGGAGTGTATGCTCGAGCCCTGTGTATTCTAGAAGAGAAGGAAACATATGAATCTCAAACTCGTCAAAATAAGTTGTGATATGACTCAGACACTATTAATGATGAATATCTCAGAGAAATGATGAATCTAGCAATGAAGATGATGATGAATACACATCAGAGAAGGAATTGTTCTGAGCCATCCAACTTAGATACTCCCATGTAATATGAATATTAGACAGGGGGAGTCTATGTGGTAGTTGTGACAGAACAAAGAACCATCCTTTGAGAAACTTGCAAAGTTTAATTAGACAGATCCAGAGTAGTCAGTTAGCTGAAGTACAATCAGTTGTAGTAGTAAAGACTTCATGATAGTATAGTGATAAATGGGTCGACATTATGGACAATTGTGCAGTACAGTATTGGAAAGTATGGATATAGATGGATTTGTAAGAACACTTAGCAGGTTTCGAGATATATATGACTGTGGACGAGAGCATGGATTCATAGATTAGTTCAGACAGTGGTCCAAAGACAAAGGAACATTATCATAATGGATGACAATTACAGAGGAAATGGTTCGAACAATGCTAATGGATTCCAAATTGATAGATATTTCTGGACACATGCAGTGCATACAAAATTTCACATTCAAAACAAAATAATGCTCAGAAGAAATAATGACAAAACTCCCTACGATCTATGGAAAGGAAGACCAACAAATGTGAAGCACTTCAGAGTATTTGGAAGCAAATGCTACATCAAAAGAGAAGATGGAAGAATGGGAAAGTTTGACTTTCGTGTGTACAAAGGATTACTTGTTGGTTACTCAAGTACAAGGAAAGCATACAAGCGTTACAATCTGAGGTTGAACAAAGTTGTTGAAATCATCAATGTAACAATTGATGAAACACGTGGATGAGAATTAAAAGAAGAAGAAAATGATTCAATGGAACAACTTTACAAAGAAGAAGCAAAATATGAAGAAGGGTTCAAGAAAAGGAAGTGCAGACAACAACCTCTACATCAAGGTTAAGCCATGAATTTGCAAAGGATATGTAGAATTAATTTGAAATGTCATTACTCGAAGAACTATTCTTATTTCCGGGTCTTCAGATACATCAAAGCAACTAAGGAATTTACATTTATCAAACTAAGTATATCATAGAAATGATAAAGAGGTTTGGAATGAAATATTGCAAACCAGTTACCACTCTATTGGCAGCCATATTAATCTCTATTTTTACAAGCTGCCTACACAAGGTTTTTAAATTCTCGTCACTCGTCACAATCTTTTTCATTAAACAACGCTTGTTACTCATCGCTTTCTACGTGCCTGCTTTTCGATTTTGTTTTCATGACTGTGAGCATGAAAACTCACAGCTGGAATTCATGTTTGATTTCATTAAAGGATTAAGGTTCATATGGTTTATCGTTGATTTGTCTTATTTTGTTATGAACATGGTTGTGTCCATGGTTATAACCCCTTGGTCTCGAACACACCTTGGTTACATATGTATTAAACCACCACCCATTTAGCTTTCGACTAATGTTAATGGGGTTTTAATTTATAAAATCTTTGATTCAATTGTTTATTTGACATATGGATTTTGTGATCAAATCGTGCATATGCATACGATTGTTATCAACTATTATGATCTTTGTGTGTACCATTATGCCGAGGTGTCATTCCAAGTACAGCATGGTATGATGTTTTTGCATGGCCTCGATCTACATGACTTTTCTCACACGCATAGCAATTAACACTCCCGCCTACCATTTTGAGTCGTCTTTGCATTACGTTGGGGAAACTCGGGGCAATGGATCTGTTCTTGTTCTGTCAAACCCTATCGCCGAATCCCTTGTCGATTCCTTGTTGTTAGCCATGGCCCCTATGGTGATAATTGATCCCAACGGTGTCCAGACATTGTTATCGTTTGATAATGCCCAAGAAGACTTAGAGACGAATGACTAGCGTGTCTTTGTTGAAAAGTTCGAGGGTTTTAATTTAACAGTTGCTCAAGAATTCGCGCTAACGTTCGATGATTGCAGAGCTAAAATAGGAGATGTCCAACTTGAGTTAAATGAATATTTTACTAGCCAAGCCACCAGTCTGCCAGCCGTGGGACAAAAGTGGTTTAAAAACTCAAAGGTTGAAGAGGTTCCTTGGTCATTGTTGTTCACCTCAAGGAGGATTACCAGATGTGACCAAGGTATGCTCGTTTCAGCTCTAAAACCTAGATGGAATGATATTTTAGCTATTGTCAAACAGTTCGTTACCTGTGAGGGGAGATATGGTTTGGTTTTCTTATATCACTTGCGGTTGCTCATGAGTTTTATCGATTTCCCCCTGAACATACCCTATTTTCTCCTTCGAAGTCTATACAAAATGGCAAAGCATTTTAAAAGGTAGAAATCTGATTCTAGCCTGTTCCACCATTGTTTGATTAAGATTATTATTGTATACCAGTTGAAATTAAACGATGATTGTTGGGATGCCTTCTTGTTAAGGAATGGTTTTGTTAGCAGTGAAATAGGACAGGTTGACAAGTTTGTCGTCACAGAAACCCTCGTTGAACCTACCATCCCTCCTCCTTCGCTCTCACCCTGTGATCCTTTTTCTAATGTGGAACCCTTGACCTATCCTGACACTACCCAACCCGACACTCTACCATATTCGTATCCCAAAGGGGGTGTTAAGTCTGTAAAAAAATACGCAAAGAAAAAGTGTAAAGGCAATGTTGATATCAATTATAAGAGCAAAAGAGCTTCTTGTTGGGTTTCAAAATGTGCCCGAAATAAACCTAAGCCCTGTGCAGACCAAAACACAATTGTGTTAAGTGAAGATTCTGATTCAGAAATTGAAAGATTTTTAACTGAAGAATATCCATATTCATATGGACTTTGCTCTGGTAAACCCTATGATTATGTTACAAACCTTCCACCATGTCTTAAAGATAATCCCGATTTCCCTGGAATCAAATTCAGTAGTGAACCTACAGGTCAAATGGAAAATTCCCCACCTGTTAATACCATCACTGATAATACACAGTCTATTCATCCGCAATGTAACAAATGTCAAGCATGGATCAATAGGTATTACAAAGACGTGCCTTTACTTCAGTCTCGGCTAAAATCCTTGGAAGACCAGGTGAATTTGCTAACGAAAGAGAATGACAGACTTCAAACCGTAGCTCAAACTAAAGATAAACGACAAAAAACCACAGGGCCTATTGTTTTTAAGAATGTGGAAGTAGCGACTGCCATTGTAAATTCAAAAATTGCTTGATTAAGTCGAATCCCTTAATCTTAGGTATGATGTTTAAAAATAAGTTTAGGATGATTTTATCCTTTTTTTTAATTAGAATACATGATTTGTTTGCACAGATCACCTCTAGTCTATTTTGATTGATTCAATAAAATACGATTCTAGTTATAATTATAACTAGCTACAGAATCGTAAGATTGTGTAGCTAGTTACTAGAATTCAAATTTCTTGTTTTTATAACCAAAAATGCAATCTAAAATCTTTTATTCTTATGTCTTTTCAAGAACCTACGATTTCTAAAGGAGATTTGAACCACTGGTGGCATCTCTCGGCATGCTATTTTTTATGTTGTTTTAGAATACGCTATTAGTTTTGATATCAAGTAGAATCTGGGAGGTTGCATCCCCCACAATTTTTGGAACAAATTAGATGATATCCACAGGAAACGTTTTGATCCTGTAACCTATATAAATGTGTTGTTTTGTAAATTAAAGACCATCCCTGCCTGGGAGAAAAAACTATGGATTTATGATTGACAGACTTGAATGGAAATTGATATTTGCATAGCTTTAGCTTCGATATATCGTATTTTTATTCAAATTATGGTCATTTCGATTTGTAATGAAATTGTGACTACTTTAGATATCATGGTTTATGACAAATTGGTGTGATGAAATTTATATGATGTCTGTGTTTTATGTCCCTTATATTATATACAACAATTACTCTGTTCAAATTTGATGATTAGAAGATTAATCTTCTTTATTCAATGAGCAGTTATATACAAATTTTTACAGCCAAGTTTATCTCAATGTGATAATTTGTAAAAACATAAAATTGTTGTCAATACTTCTCTTATATGTTCTGTCATTAGCATTCAATCACTTATGCTTCGCGTTTATGAGAAGCGTTCGTAAGATTTGTTACGGTTTACCCAATCAAACAACGAAATTGGATATTGTACACAGGATGAATAGGAGATGCGATTACAGGTTAGTTTGCTAGTTTTATTTTACTAGTTTAATTAATATAGAAAGTTCCTGTAATCTAAAGACATTTTACTATTCATCTCTGTTTTCAATTAGACAGTCAGCTATTTCGTTTCTTGTTTATAAAAGTTATAAAAAAAAAGACTGAATGATAGTTTTGTTGTCATAAATCAATCCATATTTGAGTTTTGCAGATTTAGATTAAAATTTGCATTATGTAAATATTACACATATATTAGAGATATAATCCTATAGATATATTGTAGAGCTATTTTATAAATATTAGTTAGTGAACTGTAAGTATATTGTAGATTTGTATATAGTTTTCAGCGAGTGTTTTTTATTAAGTTATCTTCTTTAGTTTTGTTTTTCACTTTCTTAGGACTTAGATCGGCTAACGGAGCCACTAAACCCATCGGAGTGGATTAATCCAAATGGATTGGGTTAAGTAGACAACCCCGGACCGGATTCACTCCTCCAGTTGACGAGCGGTCAATTTCGCCCGTCAACAAATGGCGCTAGAAGGAGGGCCTGAAAATTATTAATGGCACGAGGTGGTCGTAAGACTCCTCCACCACCTACCCGCTCACCTATAGTGACTAGAAGTCATTCAAATGACAACATTGTCCCTCAAAAAACAACCACATCAAACGACGATCTATGGATCATAGTTGAACCAGTAACCCCAAAGTTCCAGAAGACCTCCGCCAAGACTACTTCTAATTCTCACGAGAAAAGAGACCTTCCTGTAAATAATGTAACAAATGTAGATAAATTAGTTTTAGAGGCCGCGAGTAAAAAGAAACAAGCTTCCACCATTAGTACTTGTAGAAATGTCCCTCCATTTTGGTTAACTTTTGAAATCTTCAATAGGAACGTGCACAACTGTATGGTAGATTCAGGAGACCCATCTAACGTAATGCCATGGTTTGTGTGTCAAAAGATTAATGTTGAAGTTCAACCATCCACCTTGAAGATTATCCAGCTTGATCGAACTAGTGTTAAAGTTATAGGTGAATTGAGAAATGTGCTTATAAGATTGTCATCTAACCCTAACGTTTATCAAGTGATTGATATTATTGTTGTAGATATCCCATAAGTTTATGGTTTGTTTTTAAGTAGAGACTGGTCAGAACAACTACACAGCTATTTCGCGACGGATTGGTCCCATTTGTGGTTGCCCGAGAATGGAAATCCCAACAGAATCAAGGTAAATCGTGAATGTTACCTAAAGTTCACAGTGACAGATTTAAATGATCCCAATGAGCCATTTACACCTTCTGCCGATTCACCCGAAATACAAGGGATGGATACCTTTTTCGACAATTTCATGGCCGAAACTTCCGCTATCACTAACCCGGAACAACAGTCTGAAATTTTGACATATATGCAGCCAACAACTTCTACCCAATGGTCACATGCACCCGAAAAAAATCAAATATGGTCTCTTTACTTTGACGAGTCAAAATCCAAGGAATGAGCTGGTGCAGGGTGCGTGATTATTGATCCAGCAGGTAACAAAACCCTGATTGCATGCGGGTTAGAGCTTGAATGTACAAACAACACAGCAGAATATGAGGCTTTATTGCAAGGCCTCAGGAAAGCATTAGATATGAACGTTCAAAATTTGACTATCTTTGGTGATTCAGAAATTGTGGTTAGACAGGTAAAAAATTCTATCCATTGTTTATCTCCACACCTTAAAAGCTACCAATCTGAGGTATGGAATTTGATGAATAAGTTTTCTGCATTTAACATAAATTCTATTCCTATATTGAATAATTCAGAAGTTGACTTGTTAGTTAATGTAGCTTCGAAACTTTTCCCTACAGAAGGCTTACCTTCGAATGCATTCTTCGTCGAACTGTTGTTCAGACCATCCGTCCCTAACAACATCACGAATTGGAGAGTCTTCGATGATGATCATCAGATTATAAGTTTCATGCATATGGAAGAAACTTTCCAGGACGCAGTAATCGACGAAGGTACTCATGACGAAAATCTTCGTGACTTTACCGTAATACCAGATCCAAGATCTATCGAATCTTCATCAGACATGGTAAATTCTATCTCGAAATCTGTAGTTAGATTAGAAAAAATTTATGATCTTCATGACAAGTTCAAAAAATCAGTGAACTATAAAACGAATAGTTCCTCTTTAACGCGTGAAAAAGTAAACTTGGGAACTAAAGACAACCCACAGTGCATTAATTTAGGGGTAGGATGTTCTGAACAAGAAAAAACAACGTTTATTAAATTGTTTAAGGAATTCAAAGAAGTTTTTGCTTGGACGTACGATGACCTAAAAACCTTTGATCCTAACATCATACAACATGTTATTCCTATGAAACCCCAAACCCAACCTTTTCAACAAAAGTTAAGGAAAATGCATCCAAAACTCGAACCAACTGTCAAGAAGGAATTAAATAAACTCCTAAACGCTAAGATAATCTTCTCAGTTAGGCACACGCAATGGGTCTATAATCTTGTCCCTGTCCATAAGAAGAGTGGTGAAATCCGACTATGTGTCGATTTTCGAAATCTTAATCGAGCGTCTGATAAAGACAACTACCCTGTCCCACCTATGGAACAGATCCTTCAACAGGTATCTGGTTCTGAAATATTATCCTTATTGGATGGTTTTTCAGAGTATAACCAAGTCATGATGTTCCCTCCAGATCAACTTAAAACCACCTTCCACACTCCATGGGGCACCTACGCTTATAGGAAGATGCCATTTGGACTCATAAATGTTGGTGCCACTTTCCAAAGAGCGATGGACATCGCTTTTTGAGGCTTAATCAATCAATCTGTCGTAGTTTACCTGGACGACGTTACTGTCTTCTTGAAAAACAAATCAGATCATCTAACTCATTTAAGATCCATTCTACAGTGATGTCGTAAGTACGACATTTCTTTGAATCCTAAAAAATCTATCTTCACAGTAGAACAAGGTAAGATCTTAGGATTTATTGAATCAAGCGAAGGGATGATTATCGACCCTGAGAGAACTCAAGTCATTTCGAAACTCCTCCCTCCCTCATCAAAAAAGTCTATGCAATCTTTCTTAGGTCAGATAAACTTTGTCAGGAGATTCGTCCCCAGCTTTTCGGAAATGGTGAGAACATTACAAAACCTAATAAAAAAGGACGTACAATACCATTGGGGACCTTTAGAAAACCAGGCTTTTAATTCAATAAAAAAGGCCATAATAGACGCTCCTTCTCTAATGAGCCATGACTTTTTGCAAGACTTCACTCTCTACACATTTGCTTCTTACCACTCTTACGTCGTTGTCCTAACTCAAAAGAATGTTGAAAACAATGAAGTCCCAATTGTCTTTATAAGCTCATCCTTCAAAGGGGAAGAACTTAATTACCCAACAGTAGATCAACAAGCCTATTTTGTTTTTAAAGCAGTAAAGCACTTCCAATCTTATCTTTTGAAATCTAGGACAAAAATCATTGTCCCTTACCTGACTGTCAGAAATCTGTTAGTACAAAAAGAACTAGGCGAAAAAAGGGCAAACTGGGTCACATCCTTGCAAGAGTATGACATAGAAATCACCCCAGCACAAATAGTGAGAGGTCAAGGGTTATGCAATTTAGTCGTTGACTCAGCTACAGGACAGCAAGAGGAAAATGATATGTTGAATCCAGGACAGCACTACCAAAATTTAATCTGTTGTGCACAAAACCCTGTTAGTTCCTGGTATGATGACATAAAATTTTGTCTTGAACATGGGTCATCTCCCTGTCACCTGGATCCCACAAAAAGAAGAGAGCTAAGATTAAAATTTGCTTCCTTTCAGGGGATTAATGGTATTCTGTTTCGTCAAAATTTTGATGGAGTACTAATGCACTGTCTCGAGAAAGATGAAGCAAAAAAGGTCTTATTGGAATTGCACGCAGGAGAAGCTGGTGGGCATTTTGGTGGAGATACCATTGCCCATAAAGTATTAAGAGCAGGTTACTACTGGGCCACACTTTTTAAAGATGCTTGTGCTTTGTTTCGCAAGTGTGTAATTTTTCAGAAAGCATCCGGACGGATACAGAAACCAGCCTTCCCTCTGCAACATGTTTCAGTAGACTCCCCTTTTCAGCAGTGGGGTCTAGATATTATAGGTCCAATTAATCCACCATCCTCACAACAGCATAATTTTATCATAACAGCCACGGATTACTTCACCAGGTGGTCCGAAGATGCCTCATTAAAAGCTGTAAATACCAGTCAGGTAAGAGCTTTTTTGAATTCAAATATTATTACTCGTTTTGGTATCCCTGACTGCCTAGTATTTGATAACGCTTCTTATTTTTCGTCTCTTAAGATGAGTGATTTCTCTCTAGAAAAAGGAATTAAACTAAAATATTCTACCAGCTATTACCCTCAAGGAAATGGATTGGCAGAATCAAATAATAAAAATATGATCAAAATTATCAAGAGAATGGTCTCTGAAAACCATAAAAATTGGCATAATGCACTGTTAAACGCAATCTGGGCTGATAGAGTGACTCCAAAAACTGTTGTGGGTAACTCACCCTTCTTTCTCGTTTACGGCAGAGAGGCAATTCTTCCACCACGTATTCTCCTTCCCTCTCTGCAGCTATCGCAGAAAATACAAGAAGAGGATTGTCCCCCTTTAGAGAATCGAATTAACACTTTGTTAAAATTATAAGAAGTGAGGGCTCAAGCGAAATGAAAATTGGATCAACATCAACTCGTTGTTAAAATATGGTTTGATTCCAATTCTTCCTCTGACAGAAATTTTGAGGTAGGTGACCTTGTTCTAAAATGGGACAAACCACATGAAGGAAAAGGAGAGCATACAAAGTTTCAGAACTTGTGGCTAGGACCATTCTTGATTGCTGAGAAATTAGGTCCCAGCTCCTTCCGATTACAGAATTTAGAGGGATAGCCAGACACCTATCCGGTAAATGGCCAAGCTCTAAAAAGGTATTTCACCTCATGCCAGCCCCATATACACTGTGTAAATATTTTTGTTTTGCTTTCTTTTTGTTTTTCTTTGTTGTTTTGCTTTGATTCTTCCCTTATGCTTACCAGTTTTTATTTTGAGACACACATACTTGCACCATGAACTGTTTCAGACAAAGAGAATAGAAAAATTTCCCCTCTGAAATAACTACTGAAGATTGTTTAAACATCAATTATGATGTTTTTCTGAAGTTCGCAGCCATGTTAAAGAAAGCTTGTTGTTTGAAAAGCACTTCTTAATTTCAATCTGTAACTAAATCTATTCACGATCATCCATAAAAATTTCTTCTTACGTTGTCCCTGTTCCTTAGGAGAACAACTCAAAGATGTGTCCCCGCCTTCAAAGGTCGGTTTATAAACAAACTATCTCTAAACCTTAATGAATGACAGTTAAAAAATTTATTCAAGGTCTGTAATTATTAAAATATGTCCAAAATTCGGATTTTTAGCATCACCCTGCTCTATTAAATATCTTTAAAATTAAATAAATCTTCAGAGAGCTGTGGGGAGTGCTTGTAAACCCGTTGGGATACTGAACAGGTCTGCTGGCAGTGGGTAAATGCATGCATGAAGCCAAGATAACTTCATCGGGGCACTGAACAGGCCCGCTAGTAGTGAAGCAATGTCAGGTATATGAAAATTCTTAAATATGGAATTTTTTGACCTTAAATGTCCTTCGTTCTGATCTAGAACTTCTTAGTAGGATACAGATATCGGAGTGGGTTAAATGGCATCGTTGTCAAGGCTGTGGATGCCTGCTGGCAGCAGCAGCTCTGTCAACAGTATTGAAGATTTTAACTTTAACATCATGACTCTCTTTTGTCGAGATTGTTATCAGTTTTCATCTTTTAAAATAACAAGCAATCTGAAACTGGAATGTTTTATAATTGACAACGATGTTCAAATAGTTTCTTAGTTGTTTTCGATTTGATGTTTTTATGATTATCCTAATCTGGACTTGTTCGTTTGGAAGAGATAACTGCTTCTACCAGTGTGTCACCATTGTTGGCAGCCATATTAATCTCTATTTTTACAAGCTGCCTACACATGGTTTTTAAATTCTCGTGACTTGTCACAATCTTTTTCATTAAACAACACTTGTTACTCATCGCTTTCTACGTGCCTGCTTTTCGATTTTGTTTTCATGACTGTGAGCATGAAAACTCACAGTTGGAATTCATGTTTGATTTCATTAAAGGATTAAGGTTCATATGGTTTATCGTTGATTTGTCTTATTTTTTTATGAACATAGTTGTGTCCATGGTTATAACCCCTTGGTMTCGAACACACCTTGGTTACATATGTATTAAACCACCACCCATTTAGCTTTCGAMTAATGTTAATGGGGTTTTAATTTATAAAATCTTTGATTCAATTGTTTATTTGACATATGGATTTTGTGATCAAATCGTGCATATGCATACGATTGTTATCAACTGTTATGATMTTTGTGTGTACCATTAGGCCGAGGTGTCATTCCAAGTACATCGTGGTATGATGTTTTTGCATGGCCTCGATCTACACGAGTTTTCTCACATGCATAGCAATTAACACTCCCGCCTACCATTTTGAGTCATCTTTGCATTACGTTGGGGAAGCTCGGGGCAATGGCTCTGTTCTTGTTCTTTCAAACCCTATTGCCAAATCCCTTGTCGATTCCTTGCTGTTATCCATGGCCCTTGTGGTGAGAATTGAGCCCAACGGTGTCCAGACATTGTTATCATTTGATAATGCCCGAGAAGACTTAGAGAGGAATGGTTGGCGTGTTTTTGTTGAAAATTTCGAGGGTTTTAATTTAACAATTGCTCAAGAATTCATGCTAACGTTCGATGGTTGCAGAGCTAAAATAGGAGATGTCCAGTTTGAGTTAAACGGAGATTTTATTAGCCAAGCCACCGGTCTACCAGACGTGGGACAAAAGTGGTTTAAAAACTCAAAGGTTGAAGAGGTTCCCTGGTCATTGTTGTTCACCTCAATGAGGATTACCAGCTGTGACCGAGGTATGCCCGTTTCATCTCTAAAACCTAGATGGCATGATCTATTAGCTATTGTCAAACAGTTCGTTACCTGTGAGGGGAGATATGGTTTGGTTTTCTTATATCACTTGCGGTTGCTCATGAGTTTTATCGATTTCCCCCTGAACATGCCCTATTTTCTCCTTCGAAGTCTATACAAAATGGAAAAGCGTTTTAAAAGGCAGAAATCTGATTCTAGCTTGTTCCACCATTGTTTGATCAACATTATTATTGTACATCAGTTGAAATTAAATGATGATTGTTGGGATGCCTTCTTGTTAAGGAATGGTTTTGTTAGCAGTGAAATAGGACAGGTTGACAAGTCTGTCGTCACAGAAACCCTCGTTGAGCCTACCATCCCTCCTCCTTCGCTCTCGCCCCGTGATCCTTTTTCTGATGTGGAACCCTCGACCTATCCTGACACTACCCAACCTGACACTCTACCAAATTCGTATTCCAAAGAGGGTGTTAAGTCTATAAAAAAATCCGCAAAGAAAAAGTGTAAAGGCAATGTTGATATCAATTATAAGAGCAAAAGAGCTTCTTGTTGGGTTTCACGATGTGCCTGAAATAAACCTAAGCCCTGTGCATACCAAAACACAATTGTGTTAAGCGAAGATTCTGATTCAGAAATTGAAAGATTTTTAATTGAAGAATATCCATATTCGTATGGACTTTGCTCTGGTAAACCCTATGATTATGTTACAAACCTTCCACCATGTCTTAAAGATAATCTCGATTTCCCTAGAATCAAACTCAGTAGTGAACCTACAGGTCAAATGGAAAATTCCCCACCTGTTAATACCATCACTGATAATACACAGTCTATTAAGCCACAATGTAACGAATGTCAAGCATGGATCGATAGGTATTACAGAGACGTGCCTTTACTTTAGTCTCAGCTAAAATCCTTGGAAGACCAGGTGAATTTTCTAATGAAAGAGAATGGCAGACTTCAAACCGTAGCTCAAACTAAATATAAACGACAAAAAACCACAGGGTCTGTTGTTTTTAAGAACGTGGAAGTAGCAACTGCCATTGTAAATTCAAAAACTGTTTGATTAAGTTGAATCCCTTAATCTGAGGTATGATGTTTAAAAATAAGTTTAGGATGATTTTATCCTTTTTTTTAATTAGTATACATGATTTGTTTGCATAGATCACCTCTAGTCTGTTTTGATTGATTCAATAAAATACGATTCTAGTTATAATTATAACTAGCTACAAAATCGTGAGATTTTGTAGCTAGTTACCAGAATTTGAATTTCTTGTTTTTATAACCAAAAATGCAATCTGAAATCTTTTATTGTTATGTCTTTTAAGGAACCTATGATTTCTAAAGGAGATTTGAACTACTGGTGGCATCTCTCAGCATGCTATTTTTTATGTTGTTTTAGAATAGGTTGTTAGTTTTGATATCAAGTAGAATCTGGGAGGTTGCATCCCCCACAATTTTTGGAACAAATTAGATGATATCCACAGGAAACATTTTGATCATGTAACCTATGTAAATGTGTTGTTTTGTAAATTAAAGAGACCATCGCTGCCTGGGAGCAAAAACTATGGATTTATGATTGACAGACTTGAATGGAAATTGATATGTTCACAACTTTAGCTTCGATATATTGTATTTTTATTTAAGTTATGGTCATTTCGATTTGTAATGAAATTGTGACTACTTTAGATATCATGGTTTATTACAGATTGGTGTGATGAAATTTATATGATGTTCGTGTTTTATGTCCCTTATATTATATACAATAATTACTCTGTTCAAATTTGATGATTAGAAGATTAATCTTCTTTATTCAATGAGCAGTTATATACAAATTTTTACAACCGTGTTTATCTCAATGTGATCATTTGTAAAATCATAAAATTGTTGTCAATACTTCTCTTATATGTTCTGTCATTAGCATTCAATCACTTCTGCTTCGCGTTTACGAGAAGCGTTCGTAAGATTTGTTGCGGTTTACACCATCAAACAACGAAATTGGATATTGTACAGAGGACAAATAGGATATGCGATTACAGGTCAGTTTGCTAGTTTTATTTTATTAGTTTAATTAATATAGAAAGTTCTTGTAATCTAAACACATTTTACTATTCATCTCTGTTTTCAATTAGACAGTTAGCTATTTCATTTCTTGTTTATAAAAGTTATAAAAAAAAGACTGAATGATAGTTTTGCTGTCATAAATCAATCCATATTTGAGTTTTGCAGATTTAGATTAAAATTTGCATTCTATAAATATTATACATATATTAGAGATATAATCCTATAGATATATTGTAGATCTATTTTATAAATATTAGTTAGTGAACTGTAAGTATATTGTAGATTTGTATATAGTTTTCAGTGAGTGTTTTTTATTAAGTTATCTTCTTTAGTTTTGTTTTTCGCTTTCTTAGGACTTAGATCGGCTAACGGAGCCGCTAAACCCGTTGGAGTGGATTAATCCAAATGGCTTGGGTTAAGTAGACAGCCCCAGACCGGATTCACTCCTCTAGTTGACGAGCGGTCAATTTCGCCCGTCAACACACTCCTATGCAAACCAGTTGCAAGTTGAGAAAAGATGATGATTCAAAGTCTACGGACCAGAGGCAATACAGGTCGATGATTGGTAGCTTACTATATGTGACAACATCCAGACTATATGTAATGCAAGAAGTTGGACAAGAGGCACGATTTCAAGCAGCACCAAAGGAATCACATGTATTAGCAGTGAAGAGGATTTTCAAATATCTCAAAGGATCATAAGAGTTTGGATTATGGTATCCAAAAAAAAAGGATCTATCACTTATTGCCTACATGGATGCATATTGGGAAGGTTGCATTGGTGATCGATGAAGCACCAGTTGAGCAACATTCTACTTGGTCGACTGTTTAGTATCTTGGGTAAGAAAGAAACAATCATCAATATATTTATCTATGGCCTAAGAAAAGTATATTGCAGTAGAAACATGTTTTACACAAGTTCTATGGATGAAATAAAATCTGACAGAGATACAAGTTTAGTATTATAAGCCCATTACAATCTATTGTGATAATACAAGTGCCATCAGTATCTCAAAGAACCCGGTGATGCACTACAAGACGAAGCACATTCCAATCAAGTATCACTTTCTACAGGAACAGGTTGCAGAGAAGAACATCAGAGTTGAATATGTGGGCACAAAAGAACAAGTGGCAAACATCTTTACAAAACCACTTCCAAGGGAAGCCTATGAGTATCTTCGTCAGAGACTTGGAGTAATTTATACTAAAAAATTAATGCTTTTGAATTATTATCTTATATGTCTTAGATTTGCATGAGGAATCACCATAAAGAGGACAATTCAAGTTGGGAGGTCATTTTCAGGAATATTTTAGTCAGGGGGAGAAACCTCGGATGGAAGAATACCTTTGCCATTGATGTCAAAGGGGGAGATATTTATCAGATGAAAAGGTAAATGAAAATGTAAAGGTAAAGGGGGAGAATGAGTGACATCACTTCAGTATTAGATCAAAGTTTTTCCATCAATTCCAAAGGAGGATATTGTTTATTAATTGGGTTGGTTTTCATTGATGTCAACCCTTGAAGAAAGTCCGATAGAAGAATGTTTTGGGTAATGGACCCAAGTTTGTTTGATGGATAATGGTATGCGTTTTGATATATTTTTAGGTAATACTATTCCATATGGATAGAACATGTCATGCCATTTCTGGTGGCATGTGGAGCGTCACATAAGTCCTCACGTCTAGAGAGTTATGGCCATGTGAAGTTGGAGAAAGGTTTGGGTAATGGACCCAAGTTTGTTTGATGGATAATGGTATGAGTTTTGATATATTTGCAGGTAAGAATACTCTATATGGATAGTAAATGTCATGCCATTTCTAGTCGTATGTGTAACGTCACATAACTCCTCATGGTTAGAGAGTTATGGCCATGTGAAGTTGGAGAACCCTCATGACTCATCTAGAAGCCCCAAAAGGTCAAAGTAGTCAAAGTGGTTTATGAGATTTTAGAAGGTAAATAATAAACTGAAGTGATGAGTGTACTATAAGTCAAAGTGAATACAAAATAAATTATCTAAATAATAAAGTTAATGGATAAATTATTAAGTTGACGAGTGGTTAGAAGTGGATTAACCCTAAAATAAGGAAAGTGGGTTAAGATGGTTAAAAGGTAACCCCTTGAGGAAGCTACATGAAAGTATAAATAAGAGCCAAGACTCTCTCATTTTAATCACACTTGAGCATATTGAATATCTATAGGTGACTGAGGTAACCAAAGGATATCTAAGCCGAATTTTAGAGGGAAGGTGAAGTAAAGAAGGCCAAAATTCAAGGGAGGATAAATTCTTTTGATGGTTCTTTTTAAGGTATGTTATTTACAGGTCATCTCACCATTTTTGCAATAATGTTTTTTTCTAGAATGATTCAGACTGTGAAATTGGGAGGCCATTGAGGAAACATATCTAGGTAGTTGTGATACAAATTTTATCTTGTGGATCGTTATATTTTTGGAGTTACACGCCGTGGAAAATAGGGCTTGTGGCTAGTCCTTAAACTAGTCTAAAACAGGTGTTTCAGGTAAAAACGTCATAACTTCTTCATAACAGATACAAATTCAGTAAGAAAAAATGTCTTGGTTAGAGTACAGTTTGTAGTATTCTTTATACAATTTTCAGATCCATACAACAAATATTCTGTGCAGGGAACACTCTACAAGTTCGCTCTCTAGAATAAGTAGAATTCAACAAGGTATGTCATTTTTGCTATAACTCCTTTTCTGAGAGGTTCCAAGTAGTGAATTTTGGAGGAATTGCATAAAATACACTGAATAACATTGTGTACCATTTTTATATCTTTATTCATTACAGGTACATAGTTATGATTTTTTCAAGTTAGGGTTGTTGACTAATCCAAAATTAGTCATGTGAGACTAAAGTAAAGTGTGATGAAAATGCTAGTCTCTTGTTATTAAAGTTAAGGAATGTTTGTAGGTATGTGATCTTATACACCAGGTCTATTACAAAGTTACAAATAAGATTTGGATGATGAAATTGATAAGGGATTTTGGTTGAGATACATGGTTGAGATACATAGTTGATGAGTAGTTGATACATTAATGGTACATACTTGGTACATGGTTAGAGGCACTTGTTAGTAGTATTGTTGACACATGGTTTATGGATGATGTATCATACTTGTATTGGTATATTATTATAAGAAAATATTGATCTTCCTGATGATTATGAGTTGTTGTGTTATGCTTGGTTAATGCACATCTTTGAGAGTTGTCTTCGTGATTGATCTTGTTGAGTAGATCTGATTTGGTTGATAAGATTGATGAGACTAGTTGTTGTGATTGGTTGTTTGGATAGGTTGTTGTGACATGTTATTTGTACAGGTTTTGTGCATGGTTGATGCACTTGTTAATGGTACAGGTTGTGGTACATGTTGGTGCATGGTCGATGCACTTGTTTATGGTACAGGTTGTTTGGTACAGGTTGGTTCATGGTTGATGCACTTGTTTATGGTACAATTTGATTATAGGTTGAGGCATAGGTTGATGCATGGTTGATACATGGTTCAAGTTATTGGTACAAGTTGTTTGGCGGAGGTTGATTGGTACAAGTTTACAACAGTATATCTCGTAGTGATAGTGTGACAGTGGTTCCATCATTCTACTTTTATGTCAAGGAAAGTGGATAGGGCAAGGACAGGTGGTTGTAGCCAGAGAACATAGGGGGTCGTAGCCTCCTTCTGGTTGTAGCTAGAGAATTGGGGAGTTGGAGCTTCCCTTAGGTTGTAGCCTGAGAAATTAGGGGGTTGGAGCCTCCTTCCATTTGCATATGGAAAACAAAGGAAGTTGGTGCTTCTAATGAATGTAATTCTTAAAGACATATAAGAAAAAACATTATGTGGTTTTATCTCACTTTGGGTTTCCACGTAAAAACATTGGTGTACTATGTATGTGTATGATTTCTCATTTGTTCATTGTTTATTTACTCTGCAACTATTGGATGATAATGCTACATTGATATAACACTTGCATATTGTGGTTAAAAAGGGTTGAATTGATCTATTACTCAATTCACCCCCCTTCTCAGTAATCCAACAATGTTTCCCCTGACTCTTAGAACTGCAAAGATGACCCAATATTATGCAGAAAGTGCATCCACCCCCAATGAAACTATGATTTGGCATGAAATATTTGGATATCTACCCTTTCAGATTCTAAACCTCTTGCAGAAGCACTCCATGGTCAAAGGTCTACCTATCTTCAAATAGCAAAATCCCCCATGTGAGTCTTGTATTCTTGGAAAACATAAGAGAAATATATTTCCACAGTCCTCCACTCAAGCCAAACAACACTTCGAGATGGATCACACTGACCTATGTAGAACAATTCAAACAAAGTCAATAGGTGGTAGCTTTTATTTTATAACGTTTATTGATGATTTTAGCAGGAAAATATGGATCTATTTTCTCAGACACAAGTCTAAAAACTTTGCATAGTTCAAGGAGTTCAAGGATGAAGATGAAAAGCAAAGTGGTAAATATGTGAAGGTTATCAGGTCAGATGGAGGAGGAGAATACTGTTCAAAAGAATTTGACTGTCAAGAAGTGCTCTCTACAATGAATTTAAAGAGTTTCCTCTGACATCAAAGAAAAAACAAGAATGAGGGTAATGTGATCTCATATGATTGAATAATTGTTTTGCGAGGGTGGTTTTTCCAACCCCACTAGTTCCCACAATTCCTACAACCTTGGCCTTTCCATTTTCATGCTCCATAAGTAACACTCTTCGTTCAAATTCTTTTAGTTTCTCATCCAATCCAGTCATATATTCAGAGACATCCAGGGGTGTTTTCAAAACTATTTGCATCACTCGTTCCACGACATCAACCAGTAGTTTCCCCTCGTCACTAAATAATATTCAAAATAAGATTATTAGTAAGAAAATCCTACATAAAGTATGATATATATATGAATATAACAAATGAAGATGAACAAATAAGGATAGTTATAGGTCTCACCGACCATTATATGCCTCCATCTCGAAACCACTTATATCCGCAACATCAAAAATAACTTGTCTCCATTTTCTAATAGTGTCTAAGTCATATCACAACTTATTTTGACGAGTTTGAGACTCAGATGTTTCCTTCTCTTCTAGAATACACAAGGCTCGAGCATACACTCCATCCTCTACCTCTGTCCACTGAAGTTCTGAAGGCTCGACGTCATAGAATATGAGAATAATGTTTGACCTCGACTCCTTCTTCGACTGCAGCATGAGAAACTACTCATCCAGACACCAATGTGACTCGCAATAATTGGTAGAGAAAATAGCTATATGGATGGAAGCAGCTGCAATAGCACCTAGTATCTGACAAGTTAAATGATCTCCCTTATACAATTCTTCCTGCTACGGGAAGATTCACAATCGATATGTGTTGAGGCGATGGTAAAGATGATGGGAAAAGGTTTTCTTAACACTAGGGCCTCTGTGATTGATGAACACTTCGTACTGGTAGCAGTAGTTTCCATCCAACGTATAGGTGGAGACGGAGTTGGAGGAAGATTCCATGGGATGCATAATAATAAAGAAGTTCAAGAGATTGGGAACACACACTAAATTGCCTCAATATTTTCGTTTGGTTGAGCTCACAAGTGAAAGTACAAGATAATGCTTAATTTCTATTATTGTAACTACTGGAATATTGTAACAGTGTCAACTAATTTTGATTATACTTTTTGAAGTTTAATTTAGGGATAGTCAATGTTATCAACATAATTTAGGGTTATTCATAATTAGCCTGACATGATCAAAATTAGTTGCAGATAATTTGTAGCAACTTCCATATTTGTAGAAATATGAAACTATATAAGGATGTATTAGTTGTTCATGAAATATATGAGAAATTGAGAAGGAATGAGAAGAAAGAATCTCAAGCATTGAGATCTATGATGTTTGCTACAATCTTTGCATTGTTTGTTATGTTTTCCAACTGTAATTGTCTCCTCATAATTCTTGTGGGCAAGATTAAATTTCTTTGTGAAGCTTGTGCAGATTGAAGCTATTGGAAGTTGCTCTAAATTTTAAAGAAATAGCCAACAACAACAATGGCATTAATATTTCCCAGCCTCAAATACCAATCTTTACATGTGATAATTATGGTTTTTGGAGCATTAAGATGAAAACCTTTTTTCTTTCACAGGAATTTTGAGATTTAGTGGAAAATGGTTATATAGAACTAGCGGATGCTCAAGATATTGTTGGCTTGACCCAAGTCCAAAGAGATCAATTAAGGGAAAACAAAAAAAATGACTCAAAGACCCTTTTTTTTCATCCAACAAGCAATGCATAATTCTAATTTTCTATCACTTGTTGCAACAACAAAATCAAAGGAGGCTTGGGATGTGCTACAACAAGCATATCAAGGGACATATAAGGTAAACGTTGTTAAATTGTAATCTCTTAAAAGAGAATTTGAAACTCTTTGCATGCAGAATTCATAATCTATGTAAGATTTTTTCACTAGAGTTATGGGAATAGTGAATCAAATTAGATCTTATGGAGAAGATTTAATAGATCGAAAAAATGTTGAGAAAATTTTAAGAATTATTCCTGCAAAATTTCATGTCATTGTTATTGTTATTGAAGAATCTAAATGTTTAACTCATTTTTCTATGAATGAGCTTATGAGATCTCTTTAATATCATGAGCAAAGGATGAATAGATCTGTTCAAAAATCTCTTGAGCAAGCCTTTCAAGAAAAAGCCAATATTTCCATAGATAAAGTTGAGAAATATTCCCGTGAGGAAGTTCTGAACACTTGTGGATGAGGAAGAGGACAAGCAAATAGAGGAGGCAGAGGTCGAGGAAGATTTTTTAATGCAAATGACAAAGGAAGATATAATGACACTAATGACGGAGGTAAAAAAATTGGAAAATCTCATGCAATGTTTTTATTGGAAAATATTTTTCCATTATGAAAGTAATTGATGGAAAAAACAAAAGCAACAAGCTAATTTTTCTAAGGAAAAGAGAGATGTGGGCACCTTTTTTTTGGTTTGTGATTCAACTAACAAAGTTTCCAAGGAGGTATGGTTTTTGGATAGTGACTGCAACAACCACATGACTGGAAACAAATATAAATTTGTCAAGACATATGAATCTACAAAGTCTGATGTACTCTTGGGAGATGATAAGGCAGTGGAAGTTAAAGGTAAAGGAACAATTGCAGTAAAAACAAAGCAAGGCCAAGTAAAACATATTAATGATGTGTTATATGTTTATGGTTTAGCACATAATTTGTTGAGTGTGGGATATCTTAACAAGATATAGCTTATTGAAAATCATAATAAGATCATAGCCAAAATTAACATGTTGCAAAACATAATCTTTGCTTTCAATTTTTCTTATGATGCAAATAGAGCATTAAAATTTGGCTATGATAATGGTTCTTGGCTATGACATATGAGGTATGGGCATCTAAATATAAGAGGATTAAAGTTAATACATAATAAGCAAATGGTCAAAGGATTGCCTCTTATTGATTGTGTTGATCAAGGTTGTGAAGGATGCATTTTGGGTAAGCATCATAGAGACTCATTTCCAGTAGGAAAATCTTAGAGAGCAACAAAACCATTGGAGCTAGCACACACAGACACACATATATATGGTCCCATGCAAAATTTGTCACTTGACAAAAATAGGTATTTTATTATTTTTGTGGATGCTTTTAGTACAAGAACATGAGTGTATTTCATTAAAGAGAAATCTGATGCTCTTATTATTTTTCAACAATTTAAAGTTGTTATTGAGAAGAAAAGTGATTATATTTTAAATACATTACACACAGATAGAGGGGGGGAATTTAATTCTAATGATTCTAATGATTATTGCAAAAATAATGGCATATCTAGGAAATTGACTGTAGGCTATACTCCCCAACAGAATGGTGTGGCCGAACGAATGAATCAGACAATAGTTGAGATGGCTAGGAACATGTTGAAAGGTAAAAGTCTTCCAAATATTTTTTGGGTTGAAGTTGTAGCTACATCTGTTTATTTTCTTAATAGATGTCCAACAAGGAGTGTGCAAAATATGACTCCATATGAGGCATGGAGTGGAAGAAAACCTGGTGTGCTCATTTGAAAGTTTTTGGTTGTATTGCTTATGCTCATATTCCTGATGAAAAAATAACTAGATGATAAAAGTGTGAAATGCATTTTTATTGGATATTGTGAGGAGACAAAGGATTATAGATTATATAATCCGCAAACTGAAAGATTGTTGGTTAGTTGTGATGTGTTTTTTGATGAAAAAGAAGAATGGAAGTGGAATCAAGGAGTGCGAAAAGAATGTCCAAGTATTTTTATACAGGAAGGTGAATCTTTTGTTTCTACAAATCCAACCAGTAGTCCAAGTACTACTACTACATCCACTCCATCATCTTCTTCAACTTCAAGTCATGCTTTGTAAGGTAGCTAGAGAGGTAGTAGGGGGGCCTAGAGGGCCCATAGTGATAATAGTGGAGGTCATTCAATGTAAGGTGGACTAGGTCCACTATATTATTAAATAAGGCCCACTATGGTAGTTAGATATAATAAATGTAAGA
>SNQJ01S0164930.1:0-21151 GCA_010110895.2 Picea sitchensis | reverse complement strand
ATGACCCAAGCTATAGAAGCTCGAACTCACCAACTCCTCAGAGTGGTAAATGACCCGCCATAGAAGAAACGTTCGGGTGTGTCGACTCAGTGCGCCATCCGCAAACCCGACAAAAAATAGGAAAGGAAGATGTCATCCGCGCATTACGAAACACAAGACATAGTATAAGTGGCTAAGGTAAAACTCAAGCATGCAGTGCGCTGAAAATACACCAAACTAAAAATACAATAGTGTACAAAGAACGCATTCTATATGTCCTATGCATATAGAATTTTTAAGGTGTAAAGCCCGCTCGGAAAGCTCAAGCACCCGTGAGACTTCGTCGTAGTCAACTAGCCCACAGGCGCCCCCATGCAGAACACGTCACGACAAGACCATGCCATAGAGTAGTTCTAACCTGCCCCGTCCCTAACTCTATCATGAGCCCGGCCAACCCAGGACTAGGCATCCCTCTACAAAAGCGAGGATGGACCTAATCTTATCGCATTGATTCCTTGATTCACTTTGATATCAGCCTCGGTTAACTAGAGGCATCAAGGATGCTCTCATCCAACGAAGTCAAGTGTAAGAAACATCTGCCTTCACAAAAGTAGCGTGAGTCTCCACTTGAGTTTTAGTGAGGAACTCTTCACTCGGGATTGGTAAAAACCTATGCCATATACTAGCTAGAAGGGAGTAAATCCAGTAGTAGTTTTCACTGAGGTACGATAAGCCCGTGAGAGAAAAGCTAGGCGACAAGATGTCTTGTTTTCCCCTACCATCCGGTTGATCATGGTTTTAAGGACCTTGTTGCCAGCTTCAACTTGTCCATTAGCTTGAGGGATAGTATGGGGATGAGTTCTCATCGAGAAAACCCAATTTGAGATGTAACTCGCTCATCATCTAGCTTTTGAAGTGTGCACCATGATCGTAAGGACAATGGTAATGTGGAACACAAAAGAAAGTGATGATGTGGTTAAAAATAAAAGAGTTGTAGTACGACTATCATTCGTGAAGGTAGGTATAGACTCAACCCATTTTGTAAAGTAACTCCACAATGATGATTATATAACCATGCCCCCTCAGCCTAAGGTATTTTACACCGCATGAAATCAATGCCCCATTTAGCAAAGGGGTTGATGGCAATAATGGAATGCAGCGCAGTAGGGTGGGTGAGTGCCTTCTTGTTTCCTGAAAACTCTGGGTGGCGGGCACTTTTTTACGGTCGCGATACAATATTTTAAGATTGAGGGCCTGGTTATCCTAGATATCGGGGATAACTAGAGATCATGTCTCAAGGCCCACATGGTCCTAGACATGGAGGACCGAGCGGAGCTTACTCCGAGCATGGTCCTCGAGGACCCATTTTCTTCTTCTCAGACATTTTGTCCCGACATCCATACCACCTCCATCACTACCGGCCCGGGCTTGCATCAAAGAGGGCTCTTTCTCCATGAGGTAATTGGTCCTGAGGTATCATGGTATGTGGCCATATTTGATCATTATAACCTCTTATGTATGCATTAGATCTCTTTCATTTCGCATAACCGCTTTGGATCTTACACTAATCTACTTTGACCAATCAAGGTGATTGATTGGGTAGCTTAGCAAGTTGGTATTCATGGGTTTTGGTTGGCCACCAGTGGGGATTTGAAGAACTATCGCCCCGCTTCCTCTATTTTTCATCTTTTCATCTTTAAAACTCCACTATATTTTTCCCATTTCCCTAGTTCAGCCATTAGGATGACCATCCGTGGTACATCTTGTCTTGTGGGAAGAAGGCTAAAGGCCCGGGTAAAAAGTACCGGGTAAAAGATAAAAGCCATGTAGGAAAAATGAAAAACCTAGAGATGTTTCACTGTGGGGATCCCCGAAGGTAAATAAAGGCCTCCCTCATAAGAAAACCTGAGGGACCTAAGAAATACAAATGAATAAAATGCAAGATTCCAACTCAAGAGGATGGAGGTCTCATCACGAGTCGGCCCAATATGTTCATAAGTATTTAGCAAGCATGACATTGCCACCATCTAGTCACCAAACTGTGTATGTTGACCTTTGGTTGCATGGCCAAGGAAGGGGGTCTCATCACTTAGCCATCCCTCTCATTTTTAAGGGAAGATGTTAGTGGGTAACGGGCCACGCCTCTCCGCCACCTAGCCAAGGCGTTGTCCCTTCGCCAAGGCTTCAGTAAATGCAAATAAAGAAAGATAAGTCAATAAGGCTTGGAAAAATTGCATCCATGACGGGTACCGCCCTACAAAGGCAATCCACGACTTAATACCCTGTTCTAGGTATTACTATGACTTGACATCCCTAAACCACATCACGCCACTATACATGGTTTGAATAACCCTCTTTAGAAACTCTCCATCTCCTGGTAATAGCCCAATAGGTTGCTCTCGGTTGCTTGGCTTTGTATAGTGGGTTTTGTGTAGGGTCTTGAGCTCCTTGTAGAAGATTTGTTAGGGATGTTATGCATATATTTGATAAATTTAATGATGAAATGTGATTTCAATTTCCCTAAGCGATGTCTGTGGGACTAATGAGCCCCGAGGGCGTAGGGCCTTTGATGTGCAGGACCTCATGCCCTACGGACAAAAATTTAGGATCGGTGTAATACTGGGGAGATGATTAGTTCGACCTCCATAGTCAAGAGCCATTAGATGGACGTTGGCGGTGAGGGCGGATGCCTTGTGACAGGGTCTTGCACAGAGAAGAGGAAGGATGCCTTCATCGGGACGCTCTAGCGGAGATCATGGCTCATGGGGATCATCCCCTACAGATGGGACGTTGACTTTGCTTTGGACGGACGCCACAGTGCGATGGACGACTTCTAGGGCACGTGGCACCTATGTTGGGCTTGTTTGGCACGCGGTGGCATGTTGTCGAGCCCCGTGGAGGGGCAACGCTTGCTCATTAGGGTGGTTATCAAGCCCCTAAAAGGGCCAATGTCTCCTTTTAGGGGCTTGACGCTTTGATTATTTTGCTCATTATTGGTATTTAGCATGTAAAAGTGACAAATAACTCGATAGTCGAACTATTAGCCTTGTCGGCTATTTTATTGACCTATTTTGTAAATTAAAGTCAAAGCATTGTATAAATAGAGGGATGTTTTTCCCTCTTTGATGATAACACAACTTGCCTCATTGGAGAGTGACATTTCTAGTCTTTGTTCTTGGTTTATTCTTCTCTTTAAGTGTGGCGAACCCTCTTGGAGGAGTTATTTTTGGCAAAGGGTGCTATATGCTATTGAAGGTTTACAACTAGGGTGTGGATCATTTTCCATGATCTTGTAAGTGTTTCTTTCATCAAAGCTTCTTGATTGAATAGTTCTTGTCTAACATTTACATTCATTGTTATCTTGATTTTACTTGGATCCTTGAACCCTAGGGAGCCTACACACAAGTAGGGTTGAGGCTTCATGTCCCCATAGCATAAGCTTATAGCCATTGATTCTAGAGGGTTTTAGCCCAGCCATAGCTACACTAACCCTTTCTTGTCTCTTGAGCTAGTTCTTAGCATAAGCTGAAGAAAGAAGTGATCCTAGGCCCACCAAGTTTACACCTAGGGTTTACTTCTATGGTTTGTGAGGGAGTCTTTGTATTGAGCAACACTTTTCAGCCCTAGATTCATGCTTTGAGCTAGCCGCTTTTCTTGCCAAGAAAGTCTTAAGGAAAGCAGATCAGCTCCAGGCCCTTAGCTTTTAGCCACACCCCAGGTAAGTCTCTTTCCTTTAGGGTTAGGTTATGGGTTTGCTTTAGCAACACCATTAAAACCTAGGTCTCTTTGTCCTTAGGTTTGAACCTCCTTCCTAAAACCATTAGGGTCATACTTCCATTTACCCACAACCCAAGGCACTAGTCTAGAGTTGATTGCTTGAGCTTGCTATGCCTTAAAACCTTTCAAACCACTTCAAAACTTGTAAAACCCTACTACTAACCTTAAAGGCCTAACCCCTAGCTAGTTTTAGACTTCTAACCCTAGGAGGATAACGTTTGCCTTAAAAGAACTTTTGCTTGATAGAAAGGTATTGGGCCCTCCTCTTCATAGCCGGAGTTAGATTGTACTTTTGCCGAGTGAAATTGTCAAAACGTATCTACTATTAGCTAACCTAGAATAATTCAAACTTATAGGGTCGGACACATACTCTTATTCTTTGCTTATACCTTCAACGCTAGACATTTGGTGCTCTATTGATTGACATTGAGTTAATAATTGTATCTCTAAGCCAATTTAACAAAACGTTTTTTGCTCTTTGTCATAATTTGGCCTATTGATTAAAGATGACGTCACACCTATTGCAAGTAAAACAATATAGGTGACGCAGCTAAATACTATATATGAGCTTGGTTTGACATATTTATTTCATTATTGATAAGGATACAAGGGATTTTAATATTGAAAATTGAATGCTCTTATGATTTATTGAAGAAGTGATATTAATCTTTGCCTTTATTGAGCCATCATTGACTTCGGCTAATAATAGCATTAATCCATTGCTCATATATTTATTAGAAGATAGTCTTGAATGCTTAGTGAAGTACCAACCCAATCGCGAAGTAACTTCTAGTTCTTTGTCTTGTCTCACAAACAAGTGCATATCATCAAGGAAGACTTTCTGACTATCTCTTCTTGGGGAGAAATCTGTGAAAGGGATCTCCTGACTTGGCCTTTTACCCTTTAGCCTCTCTTTAACCTGTGATTGCCTTAGGGGATGTCTCCCTTGGACTTTCCCCCTCCTAAATAGAAAGAGCCCCCATCGTGGTGATGGGGTGGTGGGAAGTCTCACATACTGGTTCAAGCTCCCACTCAAGCTCTTTGAACTTCTTCTACAAACCTAAGGAGCATCAGCTTTAAGGCCAAGTTGTCGGGGAACACTCAATCTACATTCCTCAATCCATATCTTTGTAAGTCTTGCTTACCGGGCGTAATCTAATTGGGGCCTTTCCCCTCTATTTCCTTTGGTAGTTTCCAAGAAAAACTATCCTGCTACTCTAATCGATGATCTAAGCTAACTATGACTCCACAATGGGATCCCGGAAACTATAAACCTTTGGATATGAGAAAAATCCCAGGGTATCCCATAAAATGCCCCTTTCTCATAAAAAGTGGATCCCTAGATTCTTCGGCCGCAAGGGAGAAAGTCCTGATCACCACATGAGCAAATTTTGGGAGTTCTTTCAATACTCACTCGCCGAGACTAAGATGAGGATTTGGTGATGAATCTCTTCTCCGCTTCTGCGACTTAAGAGGCCAAGAAATGGTATGATAGTCTCCCAGCCAGCCTAGCACTCATCCATGGACCATCTTTACAGACCTTCCTGGAAAGGTGGATTTAAAATTGAAGAAGTACACCATTGTTGAGAGAGCTTGTTAAGCAAACAAGAGATTGGTGATTGCCAAAATTTTGGGGCTGTGGGTTCCGAGGTCGCCTATCATCTCGGAAAGCCATCTTCCTGAAGGAAAGTACCTTGTTTATCTCTTTACAAATGGACTTCGGCGCGCATTTGAGTTTCCTCCTAAACAAGAGAAACTGAAACACTTGAAGAAGTCAGCAATACGGTTTACCAGATCGAAAGTAATCTCAGCTCAAGAGGAATCAGTTCTTTCACCATGGATGCTCTTACATTGATGCAAATATTTTCCCATGAAGGTTTTGATGCACAAGAGGTAAAGAAACGAATTTCCAAACGTAATCTAGGACGGGATTGAGGAGCAGGAACCTGAGCAGGAACTTGAACAAGAGGATGAAGTGTCCACAATCGCTCCTCCCGAGTTAAAATCACATACAAGAACTGCCTCTCCGTGGCAAAGAAAGCTAAGATGATATTAGTCAGCCTACTTCAAAATTCTAATAATACTGCCTTACTTGATTCAAAAGAAGAAGAGGAAATGTTTTCCCGGATGAAATGTAGCAAATTCCATGAGGGATGAAGAAGAAACACTTGGTCAAAACACCGTAATCCCTCGGCACTGCGACAAGAAGAAATAGTGAGTTATCCTCCTACCCTCAGTTTTGATGATGTTTCACTCAGGATGAAGAGGAGGAAGAATCTTCAAACCCTGCATGCTATGACACTATCTATTGATATAGCTGATCCTGGATGAGGTCTACATGTTGAAGATCGAGGGTGGGATGTAATCGTTATGACCTCGATCCTATCTTATGACATCAGAGTCATCTCTGTTGTTTCCTCATGCTTGTCACAGCTTTACTTATGACCGGCAACAACAAGGAGAGAAGTCTACTTGTAGCTTTCTTTCTAAAACACCAAGACGACCTAGTACCCTTTCTTCGTATGTTTGTCGTACTTACCCAGATGTTTGATGAGTATGTCAGCACTTGAATCCTACTTATGAAGATGATTCCCAACCAATCGCTATGCTCAAATTCAATACAAGTAAAGACATTGTTTGCTTGAAGGAGGTTACTTCATGACTTTCATCCCAGCCACCTGCTATTGCTCTGCCTTGCTTTTCCATTCGTGGTGTAGTTGGGAAGTACCCTTTTCGCGTTGAGTTTCCTGGCAAACCTCTAGGATTTCAAGGGTTGGCTGGAAGAACGATATCTCCACCATTTTTCAACTCTCTTGATGATTTTCCACTGCCTACTATTCTCTATCAATTCTTTCTTGACTTTGAATGTAGGGATGCTCTTAGAGCCATTTTTAGTCCGCTTTATGAACCCTGTATCTCTATGACCCCTGCCTCGATAGGGATTGATTACTTTTCTCAGATGGATTCTGATGAGATTTTTATCCCTCCCACCCGCTCCATGAGTTAGATTCTGACATCTTTCCCATGATATGATGCATATTCTAACCCATGACATTTTGTGCTTTGATTATCACCGCTTTGGTTTATGATGAAGCACAAAGGTATCAGGGAACGTTGCTGGATTGGCTACACTGCTCGTTTGACTACATCGAACATCCAAACAACAGGCAATGTAAGATTTTACTTTATACTTTTACATTTATGATTGCCTTATATGCACATTTATTTTCTAACGCTTTATATGCACATTTGCTATGTTATTGCTTTACAGGGTGGAAATACCACCCCTGCCTTTGTCGCTAATTTTATCGAGTGTGGAAAGTGTGTCGCTTGCGGTCTAATGCCAGAGATTGGTTGAGGTTCTTACACGCTTTGCGCTAGCGACAAGTCCCCGAAGTGTCATTAGAGCTGACAGCTATCCCCGAGTATCTAGGGATAATCTAGGGAGATCATGTCTCAAGGCCCATGGTCCTAGACATGGAATACAAGAGAGCACCTGAGCATGGTTTTGGAGGACCCATCTTCTTCTTTCTCGCATTTTGTCCCTCGACATCCATACCAGCCTCCATCACTACTGCCTGGCTTGCATCAAAGAGGGCTCTTGCTCCAAGAGGTAATCGGTCCTGAGGTAATTTTGGGCTGTGTCATATTTGATCATTATAACCCCTCTTATGTGTATGCATTAGATCTCTCTTTCATTTCCCGGGGAGTAAATCTTTTGGATCTTACACTAATCTGCCTGACCATTGTTGGGGTGACGGACCGGTAGTTTAGCAAGTTGGTATTCATGGGTTTTGCTAATACCGCGGGGTTTGAAGAACTATCGGGTTCGGCCTCTCATATTTTCTCATCTTTTCATCTTAAAACCTAATTTCCATTTTTCCCATTTCCCTAGTTCAGCCATTAGGATGACCATCCGTGGTACATCTTGTCTTGTGGGAAGAAGGGGCTAAAGGCCTGGGGTAAAAGTAGCAACAAAGATAAAAACTATAGGAAAAATGAAAACTTAGAGATGCTTCTCAGCCTGTGGGATCCCCGACAAGGCAGTAAAAAGCCTCTCAATAAAAAACCGAGGGACCCTAAGAAAATGACAATGAATAAATGTAAGACTTAAATTCAAGAGGATGGGAGGTCTCTATCAATGAAGTCGGCCCATTATGTTCATAAGAGCTGGCAGATACATTGCCACCATCCGTCACCAAACTAGTGGCAAAGGACTCCTTTGGTTGCATGGGCTAAAGGAAGGGTCCTTCATCACGCAGCCATCCCTCTCATTTCTGCTAAGATGCTAGTGGGTAATTGCCGCCTCCGCCACCTAGCCAAGGAAGTCTCCCTTCACAAGGCTTGTAGTAAAAATGCAAATAAATAAAGATAAAGGCAAGGGATCAAAAATTGCATCCATGACTCTGCACAACCTCCCACAAAGGCACCCACAGACGCCAACAGCCCTAGGTCTAACTATAAACAGACACCCCTAAAACCATATCAACACATTAAACATGGCTTGAATAAACCTCTATGAAACCTCCATCTCCCATGGGTGGCCAGCCCAACAGGTCAGTTCTCTGGCTGTTTCTGGGCTCTCATAGTGGGCTCTGTGTAGGATCTTGAGCCTTAAGACTTTTAGGGATGTTATGCATATATCTCTAACAAGTCTTCTAATGATGAAATGTGATTTACATTTCAGATGTCTAGGTTCACGAGCCCCCCGGAGGCTGTAGGGGCCTTTGATGCAAGACCATGCCCTGCGTGACGTGCACCAGGATCAATGTACATGGGGAGATGATTAGTCTGAACCTCCATAATGAAGAGCCCATTAGATGGACGTTGGGATGGCGTAGGCAGGATGCCTTGTGACGCAGTCCGTGTAATGAAGAGGAAGGGATGCCTTCATCGTGGACGTGCTCTAGCTGAGACCATGGCCTATGGGGATCAGCCCCCTTACATGGGACGCTGACTTGGTTGATCGGGACGCCACCGTATGTGGATGGACGACTTCTAGGCACGGGCGCCTATAAGTTGGGCTTGTTTGGCACGTGGCAGCCATGTTGCTGGAGCCCCTGGGTGAGGGGCAACGCTTTGCCTGGCTAGGTGGTTATTGTGCCCCAAAAGGGCCAACGCCTCCTGTGCCACTTACTCTTCCACACACCACAACTGATAATGAACTACCTTGCCTTATTCCTTGCCTAATCTTGTGCCTGCAAATGGTATTTCTTCCCTCGGACATCACACCCTGCCTGCCTGGTTTACTACTCAGTCTTCAGTCCAGCCTCGTCTCTCAAATGCATGAACCCTTGGAGCTATTTTTTGGCAAAGTGGTGCTATATGCTATTGAAGGTTTACAACTAGGGTGTGGATTGGCTCTTCATGATCTTGTATGTGGTTTTCATCAAAACTTCTTTGGATTGAATAGTTGTTTCTAACATTTGCATTCATTGTTATCTCTTGATTTTACTTTGATCTTGAAAACCCTAGGGAGCCTACACACAAGTAGTGGTTGAGGCTTCATGTCCCCATAGCATGGGCTTATAGCCATTGGATTCTAGAGGGTTTAGCCTAGCCATAGCTACACCAACCTTCTTTTATCTTGAGCTAGTTCTATAGTTGAAGAAGGCTATCCCAGGCCCACTAATTTGGCACCTAGGGCTTCACTTTGGTTTGTGAGAATCCTTGTATTGAGCAACACTTTCAGCCCTAGATTCATGCTTTTGAGCTAGTCGTTTTGCCAAGAAAGTCTTAAGGAAGGATTGAAGCTCTAGGCCTACTTCTAGCCAACCTAGGTAAGTCTTTCTCTCTTTAGGGTTAGGGTTAGTGGTCTGTTTTTATAACACCCATTAAATCCTAGGTCTCTTGTTTTTAGGTTTGAACTCTTCCTAAAACCATTAGTCATACTTCCATTTGACTCCATTAAGCCAAGGCACTCGTCTAGAGTTGAAAGTTTGAGCTTGTTATGCCTTTTAAAACCTTTTTCAAATTCTTCAAAACTTTGTAAACCTACTAACCTAGCTCTTTCTAACCCTAGCTAGTTTTAGACTAACCCTAGGAGGATAACGTTGGTCTTAAAGGAACTTTTGCTTGGATAGGCAGCGGCCTCATTGGCTCTTCATAGCCGTGGAGTTAGATTGTACTTTTGTTGGTTGAATTTGTCAAAACGTCTATCATTGGCTAGCTAACCTGCAAGCAGAATCAATCTCAAAACTTATATAGCTGTGACGCCATACTCTTTATTCTTTGCTTATACCGCACCAAGCAGATTTGGCAGCTCTATTGGATTGACACGAGTTAATAATTGTATCTTCTAAGCTAATTTAACAAAATGCTTTTGCTCTTTGTCACAATTTTGGCCTATTGATCAAAGCTGACGTCACACCTATTGCGTAAAACAATATAGGTGGACGCAAAGAACATTATATATGAGCTTTGATTTGACATATTTATTGCATTATTGATATGATACAAGGATTTATTATTGAAAATTGAATGCTCTCCATGCTTCATTGAAGAAGTGATATTAATCTTTGCCTTTATTGAGCTACCACGACTTCAACAATAGCATTAATCCATTGCTCATATATTTATTAGAAGCTAGTCTTGAATGCTTCTAAGGAAGTACCAACCCAATCGTAGCACTTCTAGTCTCTTGTCTTGTCCTCGCAAACGTGAAAATCACTGGAAGACTTCTCTTGACCATCTCTTCAAGCAGCAACTGCGAAAGGGCTTCCCTTGACTTGGCCTTTACCCCTTTTAGCCCCTTTCTTTAACCCAGATTGCCTTAGGGACGCCTCCCTGGACTTGCCCTCCCAACAGAAAGAGCCCCCCATCGAGGTGACAGCAGGAAGGCCCCTGCTACGCCGGTTTCAAGCCCCGACCCAAGCCCTTGACCTTTTCCTAAGTAAACCAAGGTGCGATAACAGTGGGACAAAAATAAATGACATGTAATATTTTCCGGGTTGTAGCCATCCCAGAAAGGTCACCGCCACAATATCCAAGGTGAAAATCATTTAAAAATTGTTCAACCTATTCATCGGTTAAGCAACGTGGTAAAATAGTGTCAATTCCATGACAATACAAGGTGTCATCGACAACAAGATAACGACGAGAGTGGTGACAAATACGTCGACACTCTTCACGAGAAACGTTAGGCTGAAAACATTGGGTCTAGAGATAAAGAAGGATATATCCATACAAAGGATCAAACATGCTAATGAGGAACAAATATTCAATGAGGAGAGAATCATGGCCCAGATTCTCACTCCATAGGGAGTCACATATAATCTCCACAAAAACATCAAATATTTTTTAGCTTTGGACTTGAAAAACTTGAGATCAATCCCTCTTGAAGGATGACGATCCATTTATAATATTTCCCCCCAATAAATTGACGTGTCATAATGTGATACATGGGGTTAGATTCTGTGACAACTGTGGTGGTGCATAGAAAAAAATGTAGTGACAAAATCTCGGATTAACGATGTGATGGCTTCCAGCCAACTTCAACACATGTGAATATCGGTCGGACTAGATCCTTTTTCAAATGTAATATATCACGCTTTCTCAATCGACAGGGTCCTCTTTGAAACTAACACCGCAGTGGGGCTAGTAGAAGTAGAGGTCATGGTAAATGATGTAACCATGTATAGTTCGAGGGATGCATTAGAGGTGCATTGGCTAACACGCATGCTTAAGAGTAGCAAAAGATCGTTGACCAGTGTCATCCTAGATGAAAGGTGTCTTACACAACAATCACATAAATCCTTTCTTTTGTAATATCATTAATGCATAAATGAAACATGAAGAAAGTTTGCTTTCCCCCGCAAACTTTGGAGTTGTGTCAGATTATTAGTGGAGGTAAAGCTAAGATAGCTCTAATATTTAAGGGATCCACCCGAACCCCATCTTTGGAGACAACAAAACCAAGGAGTTGACCCGATTCGGCTAAAAAAATACATTTGTGTGGGTTCAAATGAATACGATAGAAACGAAATTGAAGAAAAATTGCTCGCAAGTGACTGATATGGTCGGGTCGGTTGGGTGAATGGGTGGGTAAATCATCGATGTAAGGTTCCACAATATGTTTGATATCGTGGAAAGTATAAGTGAAATGGCTTCTGGTCAGTCGTAGTAACGCAAAATTTTAAGGCCAAATGGTATTCTATAGGATAAAGTTCCTTACTGAAGCACAAGGTTGTCTTTATACCGACTACCGTAAAATGTCACCGTTATAAATCAAAACCATCCATAAAGAGAAAATTACGCTACCAAAGGTAATTTGAATAATAATCCTGTGAAGAAGGGCGTAGGTAGTTGTCTTTCGCACAAGCCTTATTGAGATCCCTATAATCAACGTGCAGTAAACGTAATGGTGGTCCCTTGCTTCTTAGTGATTGGAACAATGTTTGAAACTCATTCCATCAAGGGGACATGATAAATGAAGCCAAATTTCAATAAATTTTCAACTTCTAATGGATGCCTTTTAGAAATGGACCTACGGAGTTTCATCGTAACGGTGCCTGACACCGGGTAGGTTTTTAACTTCACACAATGATCGCATGGACTGATCCCCGGAATCTCTCTCAGAGCTCCAAGCCAAGACATCGCGGAAATTCATTTAAATAAAAGCCATATAAGAGACCAAATTTCACTGAAAGCAAAACAATTAGCAACCTGTGTTGATGTTTTCCACGGTTGACCTTCTTTATCATCAAAAATGTCGAATAAAGATCCTAGATGAAATGCTCCCAACCCCCTAAAGAGTATCCTTGCGTGAGGACAGATTGTGGCATCCACAACATCAAGAGAGGACAGAGTGTATGTCTTCTTGATTTTATTCGAGAGGTGGAATAAAAGAGGACTGATGATGTCTATCATCCCAAGGTACGCCATCAATGCTAAGAATTTCCACTATAGATTCATCGGAAGGAAAATTTTTGGAAATGTAGTCGAATGCATATGTCAAGGAATTTAACCATGATGGCATCGAGTAACTGTTGGGTGCCAAAATATGTTGGTCATCTAAGGAGGGATAGGTAGGTTGGATAGCAACGTATGATGTTTCGGGTTGGACTAAAGGGCATGGTGTCACCTAGTGCATCGTATTCCAAATCCAACTAGTGGCCAATCCAAGGGTTCGATGATTCCAAGGATTGGTAAACCATAGTTTAAATCATATTGATTGGTGGCAACATGATGTGTGGTGGGTGGAAGTGGTTTAGGGAAGGTACCCATAAGGATAGAGTCTTTCAACAAGCTAACACCAATGCTTTCATAATTTATCTTGTGGTCTCCCAAGAAATGAATACTGTTGATGGTGGTAGGAGCGCGAAGGCTTGGGTGTAAATCTAATCATTGATAAATGGGATAATTTTTTCCTCTGATGAGGGAAATTAGCGCATTGAAATACCAATGAAGAAAATTCATGTAGCGTAAAACCAACTTTTTCCAAGTAACAGGTTATAATCGAGAGATGCATAAACTACCTCGGACATCAACAGTAACAATTTTGTCACCTAATTAAACGGCTAAGGACTATAATAGTCCATGAGGACGAACACCTCTTCCATTGAATGCGACAACATCATGGGATTTGTTATGCATGTGATTTCAATATTTTCCAAGAGGCTAAACACATGACATTGTGTGTAGAAGCTCCTATCCAAAATAGTTCGCAGGAATTTGTTGGACTGGGAACAACAAAATCAACTTGGAAAGTAATTTGGTGAGAGAGTCAAGATGTAAAACTATCTAGGTTAAACATGATATTGTTGGATGACTCAAGATCAAAAGTGCCAATAGAATCCAAGAGCATTCTGCATTGACTTGGGCAAAGGTTGTATAAATTCTAATGTAAAACATAGCACGGTGCTTGAGCCAAATCTTCAACAATGTTGTAGTTCGGGCAAAGACGCTAACTAGGATTAAATGTATATTTATGGATAGTTCTCTTAAGAGTGTGTAATATAGAGTTGAATATAGGTTTCTTGATCTGAAGTAATCCAGATGGAGGAATGATAGATGGAGGGATAACGGAGGATTACATGGATCCTGTGGAGAACCGTTAGTGATCTTCCCTTTATCTTGTTTAACTGGTGTGTTGTAGGTCGTAGAGAGGGTGGTTAAATCAATCCCGTTAAATAGATATATTGTTGATACTAAGAGGGGGTGAATCAAGATCAAGTACACTTAAAACCTTTTTTCAACTTATACTTAAAACCCATTCAACTATATCCAATGAGAAATGAACAATAGTATAAGAGTTAGCACTAATACACCATAATACACCATACACATATGAGGTTAATCAATAGTTATTGTTCAAGGGAAGTAATGACTTCCAAAGGTAGCTAACTTCCAAAATGTAAAGGGAGGGATAAAACCCAAGAGGGAAGATACACAATTCAATATTGAGAGATTTGAACTCTCCATTCCTGCCCCTTCCTTCCACCCAAGAGTATATGAGATAATAAAACTTTTACATTAGATCATCACCACATCAACCAATCATCACATAAAAAATAATAATGCTTCCTGAGACTCTTTCAATTTATTATCTCTTCAAATTTTGAGCACTGATCCCCATAATATTACTCACCGTATTCTCTGAAACTCCTCCAAGTTTCACCTTTGAATCTCCCAAAAAAATAAGTTATAAAGAATGATAGACTTTATTCACTTCTGGTCTATTCAGAGATCTAACTTGTAAAGAATGCCCCATGCCCAATATTTAACATCCGGATTCTGAACTCACACAAAAGAAACTAAAGTCCCTACTCTTTCAAATGATACTTGTCCCACATCATTTGGATTCCATGAAAACGCTATGACTTTTTACCCTGAACACATGTTTATTGACTAGTCAGATTGGTCACAAACCATATCTCCCACAGAGTGTGGTATCTCCATAATAGTAGCGAATCAAGAGCTGAAATTTTACCAGAGGTACCTTGATATGTCTCTATCAATACCATAGAGGATTTCACCATCCGAACCATTCTAGAAAAAACATTTATAGCAAAATGGTAAGGATGATCTGAAAATAACATACCTTATAACACATCACCAAAAAGACTTCATCCTCCATTGAACTCCGGCCTTCTTTACTTTATTTTCCCGGGGAATTCGACTTGTCTCAAAATGAATGTATAATTTTGTTTATTTATACCATTAATGTAACTTTAACATTTTAAATGAATCTGACACTTCTTTATATTCTTTGTAATTCTTTAATTATCTTCGTGGCCTACATGTACCTCCTCTTCAATTCAATTTCATTACATTAAAAAATCATTTCCTCAACCATGAGGATACACTTGACGGGCCACATACCACCGTAAAACAACAAGATGTATACTATTCATCCATGGGTGTTGTATCCTGCATGTGTATTTTCCTTCATGTCCAAATACCTTTCATCAATCTTAAGGTCCAAACCCATGACTAGGTTGGACATCAATGACAACAAACTAATCTTTCCAACAATACCCCCTTTGTCATTGATGGCAACAATCATGCTCCCCCTATCATCATGATCCCAATTCTATCTCCCACTTTGACATCAATGGTAAATGTTAGGGCTTCTCCCCCTGATTTCAATGGAATAAGGTTACCTTCTTCTTTGGGGTTGCTTGCCCTGAACATGTGGCACTCAATAATACTTCATCCTATTTCTTGGTCTCTTGGGAATTTTCTCCTTGTGAACCTTTTGTGTGTAATTTTTCTCTCTTCTTCATGTCTAGATGTATATGTTGTTCAGTCTCTTGTTGCAAAATTGCAACCAATCTTCCGAAGTTATTTTCTCTGATTACTTCGGGAATCAAATGTAAGTGTATCCTTGATCACACATTTTACTAACACCTAGTAAGATTATGATTCAAGTCTTCAACCAATAGAATATTCTTTGCTTTTACATTTTTCTTCCAAGCTCTACTACACCTTTCTCTTCAAGTATTTTGTATGTGATGAATCCACATCTCCAAATGCAACATTGCCACCCCTTTCTCTTCAAGTCGATGAATTTGTCTTGATCCTCTGGCCATGTGTGAAGAACATCCACCTGCCTATGTACCATTCATCTCTTCTTTACATTCTTTCAACCATCAATGCTATTCAAAAATCTTAATTGTTTGGAATATCTTTCCCTTCTCCATACCGTGGTTGGTATAGGGACATCTTCATTCATATATCTCAGAATCTCGTGTTTTGTGACCAAGATAATTAAGCATTTTGTAGCATGTAATATTTTGTCCATCAATGGGGAAATGAATTATAACTTATGCTGACAAATCCATGATTATTTCTTACATCTTCTATTTGCCAACATTCATGTTTTTTTGTGTATGTGTTCCTTTCATTGATTCTACAATTAATTATCTTATGTCCAAAAAATTTCCAGTAAGTATAACAATGACCAAGAAATAAATTTTGATAATTGGGAGGTGGGCTTCTTTTCTCAAGTGGAAGTCCATCCAGGTCTAAGCATCTATTCTTCTGTGGTTTCGTTCATACTGATTGGAGCTTTTTTGATTTTTGAAGGTAGGAGGTCTCTTGGATATTCATCTCTTTTGTAATCATTCATTCTTTTAGGTATCTTGGTCCACTTCTCAACCTGCCTATGTAGCTCTTTCTTCAACCTTCTGTTTGGTATTTGCATCTTCTTTGTATGCAGTTTCACCCATGCATCCAAGATGTTAAGTATTTTGGCACTTGAGAGCGCCTCTTAAGTTCTTCCTCAATGAGACAACTTGTTCAAGTTTCACAATATTCTCCTTGCCCTCTCATTTGGTTAATAATATTCTTTATTCCCATTCTTCTTCTCTTCGAAAGAGTTTTCTAAGGAAATGCTTCTCTTCCTCTCTTAGTTTCTCAAAAGTCTCTAATTGTTTCTTCATTACAAATGTCTTTTCACAACTAACCACCTACTTCTTAGTTTTCTTTAGGTGTTCGAGATTTGGCATTTTCAATCTCAACATGCTTCCTACCTCCTTTTTAAGATTCTCATCTCTTGTTGAATAATTTTTCTTCATGATTTTCTTCTTTCTTTCATTGGAATTTTCTTCTTCTGTCATTTCTTTCAACCTTGTATGAGGAAATTTAAATTCAACATGACCTACTCTTCACAATTAGCAAAATAACTGACTCCTCATTTTCTCTTTGAAATCGAGGATGTTGTAATTTTCTTCAACTTCTTCTTCTTCTTCTTCTTTGAGTCTTCCCTTACATACAGTTCTTGTAGGTTGTCCCAAAGTTTTGATGATGCACATGATCCCACCTTGATTTCAATCGGGAATCACAATCCATCCGTGATGGTATCTATGGCTAATTTGTTGTTCCTTTTTGCTTCCTTTTCCGAAGCCAGCCTTTGGCCTCTCTTTCAAAGCATTGTATCCTAAAGAAACTGAGAGACACACATCTACCCCAAGAGATTTCAAGTAAGTTTCAGTATTCCATTTTTCCAAAGAGCGTCAAAATTGATTCCATCAAAATGGTGGAATCCCATTTGGAATGTTATTTTCCTTACTTCTGCATAGGATCTCCTTCCAGTTATTAAACTGCATCAAGGTAACCCCACCTCGATACCAATTCGTTGATAATTTGTGAGAGGGGGTTGAATCACTATCAAGTACAATTTTTTTTTTTCAACTTATACTTAAACCATTAAACTATATCCAATGAGAAATGAACAATAGTATAAGAGTTAAGCACCAATACACCACAATACACCATGCACAATATATGAGAAATAATCAATAGTTATTGTTCAAGGAAGTAATGTACTCTCCAAAGGTAGCTACAACTTCCAAATGTAAAGGGAGGTATAAAACCCAAGAGGAAGATACACAATACCCAAATATCAAGAGAGATTTGAACTTCCATCCTTGCCCCTTCCTTACAACACAAATATATGAGAGATAATAAACCTTTACATTAAATCATCACCATCAACCAATCATAACATAAAACCTGAATGCTTCCTGAGACTTCTTTCAATTTATGAAATTATTAAATTTTATAACTACAGGATCCTATGGATACATCATCACTCCTCAAACTCTCAAGTTTCACCCCTGAATCCTCCCTAAAAGAAGTAGAAAGAATGGTAGACTTTATTCAATTTTGGTCTATTCAGAGACCCAACTGTACGTGTAATGCCCTATGCTCAATATTATTATTTAACATATGCGATTCTGGTAAACTCGCATTACAAGAAACTATAGCTCATACTATTTCCAATGAAATTTTTCCCTCCTCATTTGGATTCTTGATGAAGAAGTTAAGGGACATAATCCGTAACACCTGCTTATTGACTAGCTTCGTGGACTGGTCACAAACCTTATCTTCCAGAGTGTATCTCCATAATTATAGAGAATCAAGAGCTGAATTTTAACGAGAGGTACCTTTGATATGTCTTATCAACACCATAGAGACTTTACCATATGAATCATTCTAGAAAAGAGTTATAAGCAAAATGGTAAGATGACCTTGAAAATAATATATACCTTAGAACACATCACCAAAAGACTTCATCCTCCCTTTGAAATCAATCTCTTTTACTTCTTTATTTCCTTTGAAATTTGACTTGTCTCAAATGAATGTATAATGATGTTGCTTATACCATTTATGTTCTCCCTTAAATATTAGGGGTCGCACTGGGACACTTTCTTATTTTGTACCTTTTTCTTAATTATCTTCGTGGCCTACATGTACTTCCTCTTCCCAATTCACTTGTCATCTTTAAAATCATTTCTCCCTCAACCATGAGGATCCGCTACGATGTGCCACATACCACTAGAAACAATATGATGTATATTATCCATCCATGTGGGTTGTTGTATCTACATGTATTATTTTATGTCCAAATACCTCTACTGGTCTTGCGTCCAAAACCCATGAATAGTTGAGATCAACACAACAACCAATATCCCAACATATATGGGAACTTGTTGAGGCTTCATCATGAGAAACGTGGCTGGAACTGCCCCCTGGACAGGGGTTTTGATGTCCTACACGTTGTCGAGGAAAGTTGGAGTGGCAATGACCGGGTTGGAATTCCCTTTGAAACGCTTGGCCACTTTACCTGAACATGGAGTCTCTTATGTAGTGATTTTCACCACAAATAAGACATGGGGATTTCGGCTTCCGTTGTGGTTTCTTCTCATTAGCAGGTGGTGGGTTTGAGTTTTAGGTTGTTCATTGTTATTATTCTTTTGTTTTTCGGTATTATTTCACCGGATTGTTGCAAGGCCAATTGAACCTGCATTCACCTTCCAGAAATTAAAAAGGAGAGGGAGGTGGCAGGAGAGGGTGCTACCGGGGAACTAAGAGTTGATGTGAAGCACGAGGCAGTCCCGGAAATGCATCGGGATGTATACCGAAGCCTTGATAGAACCAATAATGTCATCCACATGCGATGAGGATGAAGGTTTTGATGGATTGTTAGTGGCACGGGTGGCATTTGGAATCAACTCATATAAAGTATCAGACTGTGAATAAACAAAATCTAAGTACTAAGCCCCGAGTAATGGCCTCTTCTTCCGCACCACACCCACCCATGGTGCATACCCACAAGAAATTGTAGTAGCGATTTAGTAAACCATTCTCACAATAATTGGTCGTGAATGATTGTTTCTTTGACTAACCTTCGTCACATCTCCACCTTATGAATATGGATCATAGATATGTATGAGTTTGTCTAATGTGCTGGAAAATGCAGAGTTTGTTCGTATAATGAAATGGGTAGTTGGAAAGTGTGTGAGAAAGAGATGTAAAGGGAGTTGAAGTATTGGAAAGATCCATGTGGTGCTCACATACCACTCTGGTCGCGGAACCCGTAAGTGTTCGCTGAAAATAATGCAAACGATAGGAATCATCCATTAAGGAGTTTGATGAACACTACAAAATGGAAATTCATCACATGGTTATTTGAACCTTCTCCAGATTTTTCATCAAACTTCGAAATATCGGAAGGAATTTTAGCTAGAATAAATGGCCAAACCAGAAAATGAAAAATAGGATCATCGGTCAACCGAGACAAGTCTGGCAGATCCAAAGTAGAAAGAAAAGACAACTGCCGATTCACTTACGAGTACTGATGACTTTGGGGTGGAAACCCTGTCGGAAAACCAGTAGGACCATAAACTAGGTTAGGTGAATAATTGTAACCAATAGTTCCTCCTACATATGGTTGTTGCTGACCATAATAAATAGGATTTGAGGATGGTTGAGAAACATGTGGATAAGGAGGATAAACCGGCTGGGTTTTGAGGATTATAAGTCATTTGTTGGGTTTTCCCATAAGCTGTATAGGCATTTTTTTCCATAAGGAAGATAAGGTTGTTGTTGTCCTTGAGTATGTTTCCCCCTAGGGAATAGTGGATTTCCTGAAAAAGGAATGTGCCAAGGATTGTGTCACATTCTCCCCGCTTCTATAAGGATACTGTGTTAGGGATTCCAGTTTGAGATTTCCCCTCAAGATGAGATTATGTCCCCATTTGAGTTTGAATCCAAAATGGAGGTTTCCCCAAGCAGGAGGTTGAGTGCCTAGGACTGAAACCAGTGAAAATGACTGACCGATGCCTCTTAATGGATTAGAGTCACCAAGACTAGTTCCTCCAAACAAAGGTGTAGGGATAGAAAATCCAGGTGTAACTTGGGTAGTGTTATTAAGCTATTTTGTCAATTGATACCTTTTGCACCTCCATATCCATTTTGACCCCATTTGAACCTTAATTCATAAACTCATCTCCATATTTCTTCACACATATAAACTTAAATATCCTTAAGTATAGTGTAAGGTATGGTCATTAGTCAAAATTCTTTAATTCCCTTTTATTTAATGATTAAATAAAATTCTTGGAAGCTCATGAATGATTATATTAGATTTTGCAGCATACTTTGATTTCAACAGCAAATTAAATATTATGGAAGATTTTCTACACTCCAGGTGTTGCCAACTTGCTCAAGCAAAACCAAATATTCAAGCTCAACTCTCGTTGATGACTCACATATAATCAATGAAGCACTACATGCCACATAGATGAAGATCTGTTATTAGATAATGAGTTTTTCGGGCATGAGAAGTTACTCATTAATTGAAGGAATCAATTACCTTCTATAAATGGTTGTGTATTAAATAGAAGATAGGCTCTGTCACTAGGAAATCGGGATTAGTTATCTAGCTCCTGAGATATAAAAACAATGGAACAAAATGTAATAGGGACGAATATGATAGGAAGAATGGCTGCCTAAGTGTTGGTTCCTGAACTCTACTGCAGACTCCATTCATACAATGTTGTTTCTTTAGTATTTTAAGATGCTCTTTAGACTGTAATATGGTTCAATTTCTATTGTTAATGTTCTCTTTTACATATCCGTATCTTAGAATTTAGTCTGCAAGTCAAAA
>SNQJ01S0164929.1:0-21151 GCA_010110895.2 Picea sitchensis | reverse complement strand
CCTCATTAAGCCATCTGCGTACCAGCCTGCGAGACATTAAATTCGGGGCCAACGAGCTGCTTTTGGTTCTTCGGGCCAGCGGAGTCCAAATACGGTATTAATTCTCGGTGGAAGTTAACGCCACCTTTTCAGGTGCCTTCCACCACCATCGTGGTCTCTTTTCTGCACATCCCCTCTCAGCAGTCCTGCAATAAATTCAAAATGTTATTCACATTCATTGACCTTTTCCTCAAGGTCCATTTACATCACATATTCACATTTATGAGTTCGCCGTAGTTCTTGGCTAGTCCAATTATATTTACAAGCTGGGGGAAATAGGGTGTTACACATAGACCCTTGGTAGAAGTACATTATACCATGCTTTCTTTGATAGAACTTGAGAGTCCATTGAAAATTGTCTTGAGAGCTAATGCATCATTCTTCTTTGCTTCCTTTTGTGCTGCAAACTCTGACTTATTCTTCAAGGGAACTAATCCACCAATAGTTGATTTCCAAACACCTGCTCCTTTTTCCTTCAAATATTTCTTCATTTCTATTCTCCATGCAATGTAATCTATCTCATCAAAGAGGAGAACTTCATCTGCATGTTCATCCATTTGTGTGTCCATGGATCTCCTTCAATCTTGTAAGTCTTATGATGAAGGCATTCTCTGATACCAATTGTTGGACACACACACCACACTATGAGGGGGGGTGAATCAATGTAGGGATATTTTTACTCCTTTACAAAAACACCTTAGTTAGAAATCACCATTTACTCATCATTCATTACTTTCATTTATAACAAGTTGTATGTAAACATATATCAACAAAAAATATCATCAATAAGACATCATCACAAGGAACACAAGGAACAAAAGATATATGTATAAGTTTCTTTTGTATTACGAACTACAATCCTTGGGGGGTTTTCAACAACAACTAAATAAAGCAACAACTCCACAAGAGTACCAACTCTCAATGCAAGACTCAACCCGCAAATCTCAGCACCAAATGAGAAGAGGAATCAATCCTCAACAAATACCAATCTGTCAACAGGTATGCAACATGTTTATAGTGCAGCTCGAGTATGTATGCAACCTACCTATACTGCAAAACACGTATGTACGCTCCCTGTCCCACTGTTAGCCTGCGTACACCTTCAAAAACTAGGGTTTCTAAAACTTCACAACTTCTTCCCTTCATACCCTTTCTGCCTTTGTCACATCCACTTTTGATCTGTCACTGCACTTTGCCTTTCACTGCCCAATTTGTACTATAACCATTCAAAAACATCTCTATGTCATCCTAAAACCTATGCATGCTCCTCAACCATACACCATCACATATTATAGATATTTCTCAATCAGAACAGATCTAAACTACTCAACCAACCAACTACCATATTTAGACATCAATACAACCATACAAAGAATATCTCAAGAATTCACCATACCATGAGAAAATCTAAGCATGAAGACAACATATAACCATACCATATCTTTTGTAGTAGATCTGAATCAATAGAACACCATTTTGGGAACTTTCTTCACACTTTGGGAACCTGGCACCTACACTTGCTCAAGCTTCTATGGATTTTCCCTCATGTACGCTCCCTATTATACTGCCAACTTGTGTATGCACGCACCATATTATATTGATATCATGTGTATGTATGCACCCTATTACACTGATAGCCCACGTGCATCTCAGAAACTATGGTTTTTCAGTATTTCTAAAACTCTAAAAATTTCTCGGTCAATACCTCAAAATTATAGAACTTTTGATGCATCCATGAGTACCTGCAATGAATCTTTCACCAAGAATAGATCTTCAATATTCTCAAGAGATTCACACTCATAAGAGACCCTTGTTCTCTTATTTATACTTCTCCAAGTAGCTTCCTCATCTAACCAACTCTAACCAGCTTCCTTCTTTTAGGGCTAACCCACTTCTGACCTCTTGTCCACTTCTAACCCACTTTTTCCACTTCTAACCTACTTTCTCCATAAATAGTAACTTCTCCACATCTAGTTGCAACTAATTTATTTTTTATTTTTTTCTTGTTGCAACCACTTAAGCCATGACTAACCACTTTGAATTGTCAACATCTTCTAGGAGCTTGTAGAATAATTTGACTTATTTGACGTTCTAGGGGCTTTCTAGACAACACATGAGGGTTCTCTAACTTCATAAGGCCATAACTCTCTAACTGTGAGGAGCTATGTGACGTTCCACATATCACTGGAAATGGAATGATGAACACTATCTATCTAGAGTAGTTTCACTTACAAATTCATGGATCTTCATTACAATATTCTACAATCAATCCTTGGGTTCCTTAACCACACATCTAGGATGACTCAACCACTTAACCATTTGGACTTCTCAAAGCATCTTCTCGTGAGGGATTTCACCATAACGGGACCACTTTGAAGTTCATCCATTTGGAACTTCTTATCATCCATGACAAGACAATAATGACCAACCTGTACATCATCCCATCTATACATCAATCCATGACCATACATCACTATGACACCACTTCCCATCTATTACATCAATTACATCTATAACAACATAGGCCATCAATCAATACATCAATGATAATATAACAAGAAATTAATTATTTGACATCAATGACAACATAATGCAACATCACTTACAAGCTTGGGTTGCAATTCCTCAGACAACGCCATTGGTATATCCAAAGCACTTGTGCAACTTCTAGTGAGGTGTTAATATAATGCATATTCCACAAGCTTGGTTGGTAATTCCTCATAACCGCCATTGGTATATATATCCATATAGCACTGTGCAAACTTCTAGTGAGTTTGTAAATGCAGGGATTGAATTATTTCTCTCCAAAAACATTGCAAACAAGGCTTGAAGAAATATGGTGAACTGGGTTCCTAGAATTTTGTAGGGAAATGCTGTCTTATTTCATTTTTGTCAGAGACAATTTGAAGAAATAACATTCTAAATGTGCAGTCAAACTAACTTTTCACCACTTATATTTACTCAATTTCTTCCATGTGTTGGATTGTTCCAATCTGCTAGGAATGAACCAATTTATATATAGCTCGTTGAGCTTAAATGGCAAAGCATGAGTAGTTATTATGAAGGTAGGTGATGATTATTACATTGTCTTTGTGTGGGGAGCATAGACATTACTAAGCATGTTCTAATTGATTTCAAACATATATTCATATTACAAGCTTTATTGTCTAAGATTACACTCTCAAATGCATTTTGCCAGATAATAAATATATATGATGGTTTGTAATTTTTTGAATTTAAAAAAAAAATTTGGTGTACATACACCATGTGAGTAAGATTGCTTAGGTAAGTCACTAGAGTAGGTGAACTTCCCAACCACCTATTTACTGCAGTAGGTGAACTTCCCAACCACCTACATTCAATGATGTCTCTTCTTAGTGTATGATAAATAGAGGAGTTGTCTCTTGTAACAAACACATCGAAATAGATCAAACATTCCCTCTTTTGGTAGAAGGTTTTGGTATTTGCAGGTTTTTTATTTTGTGCCTATGATATTGTTTCCAATATCTACACGACGAGGACCCTAAGCTTCCTTCACCCAACTATGGATCATAACTTTTGACCAGACATGCACTACAAAGTAGCATAGAAGAATTTCTTCTCGATATGAATTAAATGTAGAATCATACTAATCAATAATAATTTCAAGATCATCACTAAAGTTACCTCATGATAAACCTTGGGTACAAATTTCAATGACACCTTGGACAATACCATTGTCATTCGATGTGGTGTGAGCAAGCATTAGGACCACTATTAAAAACCTCCCAACAACCTAGTGATGTAGGCCATGATCTATCAAGGTAATCTAAACCACCTAATGAAGAAAAAGATAAAACTTAATATAAAGATAAGATTGCAAATCCCAAACCTCACGCAATTTCTAAAACCCTTCAATCAACTTTGTTAAATTCCATCAACTTTATTAATTTAATATTAAAATTTATAAATAAACCTATATCATATTAGTTTATAAAGTAAAACTATATCATATTAATATTTGGACCGTCTTTATATATATAATGTATGTATATAAGCTACATGAGACCTCCTTGTTTGTGGGACAAGGGACCCCTTGACTAGTAAAGTCTAAAGTCTACGAAGGTATACATACCCTACCCCCCTCTGGATTTGAACCTGTGACCTCTTAAGAGTAAACACATGTTCTTAACCATTAGGCCCCCTTACACCATAAAACACTGATGCTCACACTTTTTATATTTTTATTATTTACTACGAATCGCGGGTGATAATATTTTAATTTTCAAATTCAAGATTTTAGTTTTAAAATTTATTGAGATAATATGTGATTCTCCAACCTAATTAATAACAACATTTTCATATGGGATTCTTATATTTTTGTTATTTGATTTTAGTTTTCAAATTTATTGAGATAATATGTGATTTTCCAACTTAATTAATAACAACATTTTTATATGAGTATCCTTACTTAGAAATTTTAAACATATAGTTTTGAGTATTTTTTTTTTAAGAATTTGACCATGAATTTAGATGAAATCACAATTATCTATTGTTTAAATTACATTTGAAATTGGACAAAATTAAACTTAATCACGACAAGGTGGTCCACAATAGATAAAAAAAAACTAATCATAATAATCCTCTAATTAAACTAATTAATTTTTATCCACTTTTAAAAAAAAAAAAATACATTTAATTTATTATAAAAAAATTAAAACAAACCAACATACCCATCAAACATTAATTCTAAAATGTTTTAAATGTTCCCTTTTTATATTATATGTGTACTTGTTACTTCACCTAATGAATAAGTATAATATATCAACATACTATATTTAACAAAATAAATATAAAGATATAAGGGGAGTTCACTAGACTAAATGTGCACAGGATTTGCACAGGATTTCCTGCACAGTAAATTTGAATCCTCATCTATTTGTCTCAATAGATGGTGTTCCTCTTCATGCTCAAGAGCCTTCTCAAATGAGGCTATAAGCTTTGGGTCAAAAAGGGGATAGTCCCATTGTTCATTTTCTGTTTCCAGTAGATGCACCTGGTCAATAAAAATGCTCTCAATCTGTCAGCCACTCTCTCAAGCTTCCAACTGCACGAAGCTCAGGAGTACGTGGAATAATAATACCGCCAAGATCATTAGGCTTAGCTCTTACCTGCATTCTTCTTTTACCTGCATTTGTCTCCGTGGATTGATCTTTTTCTAAATTTTCCTCTGCCATATTAGTGTTTTCCTGACTGCCACTCTCTTCCGAAATTCTCTGTGGGATGCCATTGTTTTCCTCCATGCCATTGTTTTCTGAAACTGCTTGTTTGATGCCATTGTTTTCCTCACTACTATTGTTTTCTGAAACTGTCTGTGTGATGCCATCGTTTTCCTCACTGCTATTGTTTTCTGAAGCTATCTGTGGGATGTAACTGTTTACATCATTTTTCGTGTCACTTGGCTCAACAGAGGGCTGCAGTTCGATCTCGAAAAAGATATCATCATAGTCTTCATTATGTGAATGTGATGGACATGAATACAGCCTAGATACTGGAGTCGAGCTAATTTCATTGATAGTTTCCATGTGTTCATGTCCAAAATAGTAAAGATGCATTTTGGAGTTTCTATCCCAAATGGGTTTCTTCCTCTTGGCAAGAGAGAAATTATATTCCTCCATTGAATGAAAACTTGCCACAGATTTCGATCTTGAAAACCTTGCGCGGGAACTCTTGTCAGCCAGTTCCTCCCGAATGTCACTACTTTTAGCAGAAATTGAATTTGAATCTGAGTCTACATCTTCCATTAGCTCGCATGTAAAATTGATCTCTGTAGGTTTATATTCTTCGGATTCTCCCTCTGCAGATTCGTGTTTTTCTGATTTTTCCTCTTTCAACGAACTCTCTGATTGCAGATCTGAGATTCCTCTGCCACGGTTTCCACTAATAATTCTTTCACCTGTAAATGTTTCAGTATGTTAGTGGTTTGAAATCTTAAATCGGCTTATGCTTGTTGCAAACTAAAAATTTGAAGATTACTCATTAAAGAAAAAGTTAATGATGAGGAAAAAAATTTAAATTTTACAGCAGCTTCGCAGAATGAAAATGCTTCTGACTAGTGGCTCCTCTTTAAAAATCCATTTGCCTGTGAAAAGGCTCACTAATGGTGCTTAATGTATTTAGCCAAGTGTAACGCTCCAAGAGTTTACAGAAAGCAATTTAAAGAGGGAAAAAAATGGAAAGGTAACCATTTCAAATTGAATGCTTTAAAATTCTGATAGTGTATTTGGATCAGTAAGAATCTCAGATCAGGTGCCAATAGACAAATAAAAATTCTTTACTTCAGAAGGAAATCAAAGAGAAACGAATTTCAACAAGCAAAGCAAGAAAAGGGCTCACCTTCAGAATCTTCGCTGATAAAAGAAAGTACATTTTGGTGCTCTGATGGAGCTGGGAGTTTCTTGGCAAGCTTATTGGCCTTGCAAATCCGAGCAACAAATTCATGGCTGTTTGGAAGGACCAAGTCGTCTCGTGTTGGTACCACTGTGACCGGAGGAGACGGCAGCTCCAAATTCTCTTTGATGCTGGTTGTTCTTAAAACCCTCTTGGAATATACGCAACCCATCCCTCCAATATTCACACATCCAATTCCGCTCTAACCTCGATTTTGGATTACTTCAACTGTATTGATTTCTCTGTGACAACAATCAGCAAAACCCCCGATCACAAATCCATGGCCGTCACCTAAAAAACAATCAGAATGCAGGAACTCGTTCAGAGATAAAAAAATAATAATTTCTTCTGCGGGGCAAAGTTTCAACATATGATACTGGTAGATATAAAAAGTAAAGGAAATATATTAACCTGCAAATGCCTTTTTTTTGGCTTTAGATATCAGTTGACCAATTGTAAACTGTTACTGTTTGTAGCTTATGTGCAGTTCCAGTATGTATTTCAATGGTAAGTTTTGAATATAAAGCTTATTAATCTAGACTTTAAAAATTCAGTTCTTTTTATTTTGATGGTATAGTTTTAGTGAAGTTCCTGATTATTTTTATAATCAAAGTTCAGTTTTTTTTATAGTTTCAGTGAAGTTTTTTATAATTTTAGTGAAGTTTGTGATGAAGATAGAATGACATACCTTTGTATGAAAATATATGAACTTGTCAATTGTTACTCTTTGTAGTTTATGTGCACTTCTCGTATATATTTCAATGGTAAGTTTTGAGCATAAAGCTTACTAACCTAGATAATTCAGTTATTTTCTTAAATTCATTTTTTTTTTTTCTTTTATGGTATAGTTTCAGTGAAGTTCGTGATTTATCTTATAATCAAAGTTCAGTCCTTTTATAGTTTCAGTTAGTCTTTTTATAGTTTCAGTGAAGTTTGTGATGAAGATAGAATTATCTTTGTATGAAAATATATGAACATGCAAATGTATTTTTGGCTTTAGATATTAGTTGAGTCAACTTTTACTGTTTGTAGCTTATGTGCAGTTCCCATATATATTTCAATAGTAAGTTTGGAGCATAAAGCTTACTAACCTAGACCTTGAATTCAATTCTTTTCTTTTTAATGGTATAGTTTCACTGAAGTTAGTGATTTATCTTATAATCAAAGTTCAGTCCTTTTATAGTTTAAGTTAGTCTTTTTATAGTTTCAGTGAAGTTTGTGATGAAGATAGCATTCTATATCTTTGTATGAAAATATATGAACCTGCAAATGTTTTTTTGGCTTTAGATATCAGTTAACCAATTGTCAAGTGTTATTGTTTGTAGCTTATGTGCAGTTCTCTTATGTATTTCAATGGTAAGTTTTGAGCATAAAGCTTACTAATCTAGACCTTAAATTCACTTTTTTTTTTTTTTATGGTATAGTTTTAATGAAGTTTGTGATTTATCTTATAATCAAAGTTCAGTGCTTTTATAGTTTCAGTTAATCCTTTTATAGTTTTAGTTAGTCTTTTTATAGTTTCAGTGAAGTTTGTGATGAAGATAGAATTCTTTATCTTTGTATGAAAATATATGAACCTGCAAATGCTTTTTTTGACTTTAGATATCAGTTGACCAATTGTAAGTGTCACTGTTTGTAGCTTATGTGCAGTTCCCGTATATATTTCAATAGTTCCCGTATATATTTCAATTGTAAGTTTTGAGCATAAAACTTACTATCATAGACCTTAAATTCAGTTATTTTCTTAAATTTAGTTTTTTTTTTTATGGGTATATATTTCAATGGTAAGTTTTGAGCATAAAACTTACTATCATAGACCTTAAATTCAGTTCTTTTCTTAAATTTAGTTTTTTTTTTATGGTATAGTTTCAGTGATTTTTTTATTTTTGTTTATGGTATAGTTTCAGTGAATTTTGTGATTTATCTTATAAGTTCAGTCATTTTATAGTTTCAGTTAGTCTTTTTATAGTTTTAGTGAAGTTTGTGATGAAGACAGAAATTCAGTTCTTTTCTTTTTGATGGTATAGTTTCAGTGAAGTTCATGATTTATCTTATAATCAAAGTTTAGTCATTTTATAGTTCTAGTTAGTCTTTTTATAGTTTCAGTGAAGTTCGTGATTTATCTTATAATCAAAGTTCAGTCCTTTTACACTTTTAGTTAGTCTTTTTATAGTTTCAGTAAAGTTTTTTATAGTTTCAGTGAAGTTTGTGATGAAGATAGAATTATATATCTTTGTATGAAAATATATGAACATGCAAATGTTTTTTTGGCGTTAGATATCAGTTGACCAATTGTCAATTGTTACTGTTTGTAGCTTATGTGCAGTTCCCGTATATATTTCAATGGTAAGTTTTGAGCATAAATCTTACTAACCTAGACAATTCAATTCTTTTCTTAATTTCAGTTCTTTTTTTTTATGGTATAGTTTCAATGAAGTTTGTGATGAAGATAGAATTCCATATCTTTGTATGAAAATATATGAACCTGCAAATTCTTTTTTGGCTTTAGATATTAGTTGAGTCAACTGTTATTGTTTGTAGCTTGTGTGCACTTCCCGTATATATTTCAATAGTAAGTTTGGAGCATAAAGCTTACTAACCTAGACCTTAAATTTAGTTTTTTTGTTAAATTTAGTTCTTTTCTTTTTGCTGGTATAGTTTCAATGAAGTTAGTGATTTATCTTATAATCAAAGTTCAGTCCTTTTATAGTTTCAGTTAGTCTTTTTATAGTTTCAGTGAAGTTTGTGATGAAGATAAAATTCCATATCTTTGTATGAAAATATATGAACCTGCAAATGCTTTTTTGGCTTTAGATATTAGTTGAGTCAACTGTTACTGTTTGTAGCTTGTGTGCACTTTCCGTATATATTTAAGTTTGGAGCATAAAGCTTACTAACCTAGACCTTAAATTTAGTTATTTTCTTAAATTTAGTTCTTTTCTTTTTTATGGTATAGTTTCAGTGAAGTTAGTGATTTATCTTATAATCAAAGTTCAGTCCTTTTATAGTTTCAGTTAGTCTTTTTATAGTTTCACTGAAGTTTGTGATGAAGATAGAATTCTATATCTTTGTATGAAAATATATGAACCTGCAAATGTTTTTTTGGCTTTAGATATCAGTTGACCAATTGTCAAGTGTTATTGTTTGTAGCTTATGTGCAGTTCTCGTATATATTTCAATGGTAAGTTTTGAGCATAAAGCTTACTAACCTAGACCTTAAAGTCACTTCTTTTCTTTTTGATGGTATAGTTTCAATGAATTTTGTGATTTATCTTATAATCAAAGTTCAGTCCTTTTATAGTTTTAGTTAGTGCTTTTATAGTTTTAGTTAGTCTTTTTATAGTTTCAGTGAAGTTTGTGATGAAGATAGAATTCTTTATCTTTGTATGAAAATGTATGAACCTGCAAATGTTTTTTTGGCTTTAGATATCAGTTGACCAATTGTCAATTGTTACTGTTTGTAGCTTATGTGCAGTTCCCGTATATATTTCAATGGTAAGTTTTGAGCAKAAAGCTTACTAACCTAGACCTTAAATTCAGTTCTTTTATTAAATTTAAGTTTTTTTTTATGGTATAGTTTCAGTGATTTTTTTTTTATGGTATAGTTTCAGTGAATTTYGTGATTTATCTTATAAGTTCAGTCATTTTATAGTTTCAATTAGTCTTTTTATAGTTTCAGTGAAGTTTGTGACGAAGATAGAAATTCATTTCTTTTCTTTTTGATGGTATAGTTTCAGTGAAGTTCGTGATTTATCTTATAATCAGATTTTAGTCCTTTTATAGTTTCAGTTAGTCTTTTTATAGTTTCAATGAAGTTTGTGATGAAGATAGAATTATATATCTTTGTATGAAAATATATGAACCTGTAAATGTTTTTTTGGCTTTACATATCAGTTGATCAATTGTCAAGTGTTACTGTTTGTAGCTTATGTGCAGTTATCGTATATATTTCAATGGTAAGTTTTGAGCATAAAGCTTACTAACCTAGACCTTAAATTCACTTCTTTTTGATGGTATAGTTTCAATGAAGTTTGTGATTTATCTTATAATCAAAGTTCAGTGATTTTATAGTTTCAGTTAGTCCTTTTATAGTTTCAGTTAGTCTTTTTATAGTTTCAGTGAAATTTGTGATGAAGATAGAATTCTTTATCTTTGTATGAAAATATATGAACCTGAAAATGTTTTTTTGTCTTTAGATATCAGTTGACCAATTGTCAACTGTTACTATTAGTATCTTATGTGCAGTTCCCGTATATATTTTAATGGTAAGTTTTGAGCATAAAGCTTACTAACCTAGACCTTAAATTCAGTTCTTTTCTTAAATTTAGTTTTTTTTTATGGTATAGTTTCAGTGAATTTCGTGATTTATCGTATAAATTCAGTCATTGTATAGTTTCAGTTAGTCTTTTTATAGTTTTAGTGAAGTTTGTGATGAAGATAGAATTATAGATCTTTGTATGAAGTTATTTCTTACCAATTAAGTTGTTGGTGTCATACAACAAGTTAGTTTTAGTGGTTTTTTTGAATTTAATTGCCATAATTTTAGTTTTCTCAATGTTAAGAGTCATAAATGTTCTATAATATAAATCTTTGAAAATTTGTAATCATTTATAGAGATGATGATAAGAACACCTCACCATTAAAACAATATCATTAACATAAAAAGGAAAAGAATGACTATATCAATGAAAATCCACTCAAGATAACCTCTACTTTGTACATCTATTTTAGTAACCGTTAAACTTTATGTGATAATCATGTGAGACATGCAATAATAAATGTTAGTAGTTGTTATCATAGTAGAGATGATGATAGGAACACCTCACCATAAAAAAATATTATTAACATAAAAATTAAGAGTAATAACTAGATATCAATGAAAATCAAGTCAAGATAACCTTTACTTTTTACATCTATTTTAATAACATTTAACTTTATGTGATAATCACCTGAGAACATGCAATAATAAATATTAGTAACCATAAAAACAATATCATTAACATAAAAACGAAGAATAATAACTATATCAATGAAAATCTAGTCAAGATAACCTCTACTTTATACATCTATTTTAGTAAAAGTTAACTTTATATGATAATAACATGACACAATAATAAATATTAGTAATTGTTATAATAGTTTGAATCAAACAAAATTAAATGTGTAAAATGTCTAAAGAATGGTCCCCACTTATGAAAATGTTGTTATTGTTAATTATGATGGAGAAAGGCATATTCTCTCCATAAAAAAATAAATCTTAAATTTTAAAATTAAAATATTAGTATCGGTAATTCACTCCAGTGTTTTAGGCATTGTCTAGATATTATATGAAATGGCTTTTTTCGTCGGAATCCGGGAAAAAATCATCGTTTCTTAGAAAGTTTAGCCTAAAACCTTGCTTTAAGATGTAAGGCATGATCATGCTAGATACTCAATAAGGAATATCAGCTTTTGAAAGAAAGAAGAAGTGATGTATAAAATGTCCCAAAGAAGGTTCAATCCTTATGGAAATTTGTATGTATACACATTCTATTAATAGTTATTAATAGTTTTATATATGTATATAAATATATATTAAGAAGTGACAAATAATTAACATGATATAGTTTTTATTTATAAATTTTAATAAGGTTGATCGAATCTAACAAAGTTGATTGAATGTTGGAGATATTGAAGTAAGGGTTCTAGAAATGGTGAGGTTTGGGATTTGGCATCTTATCTTCCTATTGAATTCTAATTTATTTGTTTTAATTATGTGGTTTAGGTCACTTGATAGGGTGTGGCTCACAACACTAGGTTATTGGGAGGTCTTTAATAATGGTCGATCATACCATAATTGTTGTAGAAATCACCAAGAGTGTGGATGACAATGGTACTATCCAAGGTGCCATTAAAATTTGTACCCAAGGTTTATCATGAGGTAACTTAAGCCATTATCTTGAAATTATTATTGATCAGTATGTTTCTACATTTAATGCATATTGAGAAGAAACTCTTCTATGGTACTTTGTAGTGCATGTCCTACTATAATCTATGATCCATAGCTAGGTGAGGGAAGCTTAGGATCCTTGTCATCAATAATGCCTATATTTACCCAAAGCCATACCAAAGGCTTTTTCCTTTTCCAATTTGCTAAGAAGGCCCGTGTCATAGAGATTATACAATGTGGGCCTTGAATTTGCAATAATTCTCTAGTTGTATTCTCTTATTGGTTAAACGTGTCCTCGATTGATCAAGCTACTCAACTAACTTGCATGGTTTCGGTTGAATTTCTTGGCCTCGTGATGACAGTATGGCCCTTTATAGATTGCTTTGCAACCTCAATAGGGGAGTCATAAACCAAATAGGATTTTTAAACCTAATCCCTAGCATAGGGGACTATACATCAAAATCAATCTATCAAAATAACTTAATGTCTACATCAATGTGGGTGATAAAGTGCACTACCGAGAAGTGTAGTATATTAACCTCCCCAACACCTAGTTTTGGTGTCAAAGCTCATTTGGGACATTTCCTTGATGAACCAAACTAACCCAACACAAGCCCTACCCACAAAGACCCATAATGCCCTACTAGTTCTCAAGCCAATGTTTTAGAGGGAGGATGGACTGAGGTAGTTCGAAGAAACAAAGGTAATGGGTCTCCAAAGGCATAGGAATAGAAGGTATCCATGCCAATCGATTTGTCTAGGCCTTCAGTTGCACCAATATGGAAATCAATGGCTTTGCTAAGTTCTATATCTTCTCATCAAGGATGGAATTGCAAAGCTCATCCCACGAGTGTTGCATGAGCAAGAGAAGGACTTGGTGGATATCTTGGTATAGACAAGAGAAGGACTTGGTGGATATCTTGGTATAGAAACCTTGAATTACTATTCAATATTGGCTTCACTAAAAAAAAAGAAGTCACAAGTTTCAATTCTTTTGACACTCTCCTTGGTCTCAAGAAAAATGAGGAGGAGATGCATGATATTGGAAATTATTAATGAAAGGTGTATCATGGAATGTCCAGGGTTTGAGTGGCTAGTAAAAGACACATTGTATTCCATGCAATTTCTTCCATTGGCAGAGTTGATTTGGTATGCTTGCAAGAAGTTAATATTCTTGTTTTTACTTAAGAACATGATGCAGGAGAATCCTTGGCATTGTGGTTATCCTACACATTTTCTCACACTTGATTATTTTTGTATCTATATTGTGATAAAAAAATTGTCTTTAGTGATTTTTTTCAGCCATTGGAATATGAAGCATTGTATTTGGAATTTGAATAATTAGGGTAGTTGTAAAGCCAAAAGCCAAGGAGAACAAGCATAAATATGAAGTTTTTGATTGAAAAAAGAGCATTTGACTCTCCTTTCATTTAGTTTATGTGGCATGGATGGTTTTTTGATCCAAAGCCCTATGAATAGGCTCTATGAATTTAATGGAGGCCCAAGAGGATTGGCCATTAATTCAATAAAATTACAGAGGCTATGGTTGGTGTGGTAGTTCTACTCCCCTTCAATTCAATTGCAAAACTACATGGTTATTTCTATTGATTGGTTTATTGTGGTTTATTTATGCTTTTTTTTAATTGAAATCAAAACTATGGTGGTTGTCTATTTAATACTGGAATTAAATTTTTTACAGATCAATTGTGGAGAAATTACACCATGTGTGTGTGATATTGCAAGGGATTGCAGCATCTCTATATTAGAATGTCCCTCTTTGTTATTTAGTTGGGTTGTGATTGGGCTCATGAATGATTATGTAAAAACATAGTGAAGGGAAATGACGACTTTATATTCTCATCTCCCCTTAGTTTGTTAGGGTGATAATTGATTGGGGGTTAGACCATTCACAAATATTTAGTTGCGTCATGCTTCATATGGATGGCCACATTCTTGGTTTGGAAAATATTTATGCTTCAAAATACATTGCGGAGAGGGTTGTGGGTTGGCATATGAGATTCCACATGCCCCCTAACCAATCTATGGATATTTTAATATGGTTAAGAACTAGGAAGATAAGGAATGTGCATTGTCAACATGAATCTCATATGGTGAGAAGGAGGTAGGCTTTGTTTTTTATCCCAACAGGGTTGTATGACCAGAGCTGGTATAAATACCATGAATCCACAGAGTTGTGGTTCACCTAGAATAATTTACATAAGGGATATGATGCATTCTCCAAAGGTTGTATAGAGAAATTGTCTCATAGCATAATTCTTTCTACTTTTATGTTCTAGGGGATAGGCTAGTCCAAGTCTATGGATTGACCACATTCTTAGACCATCTGTTGATTTGATTTAAATACTCTCTTGTGGGGAATGAAAAAGATGTGAATTCCTAGAAACAGATATGCCTTGAATGTTTCACATGTGCAGTGCCCAAGTTCTTTAGCGTGTATCAATATAGTTTAAAATCTTCTTCCTTGAGCTTGAAGGGAGGATAGTTCAATGATCTTGTGGGAATATGTCATTCCCCTCACATTGGCCTTTCTACAAGGGTATGGTTGATAGATTGCAAGGATTTGACACAATAAAAATAGGGTTGTTAAAGAAAAGTGAAGAAATATCTCAATCCATTTTGGTCTAGTCTAGTTGACCTAGAGAAGAAGGTGCATGCTACAGAAGTATGCCATTTAGTACTAATGGATGAATCTTATTGATCTTGGGGAGAACCAATTAGAAATCAACTCGACTAGACGAGGACCGGAGATAGGCCCACGATTTTTGTTTAAGGCCCTATACATCAAATAAATTGTAGAACAACTGATGGACCTCAACATTCAAAGGGTATACAAATTACCAAGAAATAATTGGGTGAGAGCTTGCCTCCCACTATTTAATGGTATTCCAATCATAATCATACATGGAGGGAAAGAAATATGGCCATGAAGAAATGTTTGGATATAATTCCTATCAAGGTGTCTGAGGAGAAACGGAGGAATTGCAAGAAGACCATTACCTTGGGTGAATTAATGGATTCCGTTAAAGAATTGTTGGATGAGCAATCCCATGGACTCAATGGTTCCCATGTGAATTATAAAAGGTCATGTGGTATTTTGTTGGGATATACCTTATATAGGTTTATAAAGAAGCTCTAAGGACGTATTCTCTTGGCGCTAACATATTGAATCAAGTGTTAATAAAATATATTCCCAAGTGAGGAGACCCATAACTCATCACTAATTGGAGACCAATTACCTTACTTACTTATAATATTTTGGTCAAGGTTCTTGTGTTGCAATTGAAACATATTTTTCACAAGGTTGTGAGCCTTTAATAGATGGGATTGATTTGAGGATGCCACATTCTAGACAATGATTCACCCCAATTCCAATGTTAGAGTTGGGAGAACCATTTTAGAAAAAATGGAAATTGACAAATATTTTTTTGGATAAAAACATGGGAAATTACCCCATGGACGAAATTTATCCCCTAAAATTTTCCCTGCCAGTGACTTGTTTAGACTATATGTAATTTGGATGGTCAAATTCTTAGTTTGACCAACATTTGTGCTTTTATTAATGATAAACTAGAAAGGGAGGCTCTTAAGAGGTGGATGGTTGATGATCTGTTAAGCCCCCCTAGCTAATATGTGATGACTTTAATATATTAGAAAGTCATGGACACAAGGATGGCATGCTACTTATATAGATTCCCTAGGAAGAGAAATATGATTGGTATGCCTTGAAAACCAAAATAGATTTAGATGACCCTAATAACTTCCAATGCCACATTTCTGCTAAGTTGTACTTTAGATGGAACAATTTCCACAAAAACGTTTAATGCATTATGAAGAAGTTTGATAAATCCATGTTATTTGAGAAAATTTCTTTCTACTTTCATTGTAATGCTTGTCAAACTATCCAATTCTATGAGTATGACACTTTATAGGACCATCAAACTATTTAGGAAAAATGACTATGCACATCTAGAGCCTATTACCAAGCGAAGAGGAGATAAGAGTGGATTGACTGCTCGAAAGATTCCATCTTTAGAATCATGGCCTTCCTTTAGGGTTATGGTCATTAAATTGCTTTTAGGCATCCAAAATATTGTAAAGTTGTAAAGGAGGCACTCATTCTTTATACAATAGTATTGTACCCATAGTCAATGATGTGTTGTCAAAATTGTATTTTTTCCCACAACTTGAAAATAAATAGAATACGAGTGTCTGGAACGAGTAGAAGTTTCCCCCAAATTTGCAGGAAATGTGAAGTTGGGAGCAACAACAATATATATTAAAAAAAAAATTAGATTACAATGTATCCAGACAATGATAAAATTGAAGGTCAATCCAAGACAACTTTGTTCCTACTTAACAACTACAATATCAAAATTACTAATTTAATTTGTACTAATAATTATATGAATATATTTAACACAATAATGAAAGTTTAACATCCATAAATATTTTATTAGAAAATGAGAAACAAAATTGAAAATACATATATAAAGTTTTAGCATCTTTTAAAAATTAAAGTTTACATATATAAACTTCAAACATATTTGTAAATTTGAAGTATTATTCTTGTTCTGATTGGAAAAAGCTAAATAGTGATACTCTTGTAATTTGGAAATAAAATAAAAATCAATGATATGGTTGGTTGATAACAACAAGAAATTGGGGCAAATGCTTGCCATGGATAGGGTATTGATTTATTCTACTTTCATGTTTAGTGGCTTGAGAAAAACACACATGCATTAAAAAAAATTCATATCCACAACTATAAAGTGAGTAGTATTAAAATTGTTTACTTAATAATATTTAGCGTAGTTTAGTCTTTGCTTTATAGTGATATTTTAAATAAATATAATGAAAATATTTGTAATAAATTATGTATTTGTAATAATGGAATAAAATTATTTACATTTTAATTTAATAGAATTTTAATTTAAAGCTCTCTATTTTGACAACTAGCTCCCAAACTCTCAGTTTCTTGATGTTGAAGCTCCCAAAAAGCTCCCAAGTTCCCAAAATAGTTCCCATCCAATTGGGGACGTTCCCTACTAGTTCCCAAGCTCCCTAAACGTCGAGAACGAGTTTCAGAGATGTTGGAAATGATGGGAGCGGTTCCCGTGCAACTATGTAAATACATAATATACATAGTAAGTTTAAACATAAAGGAAATTAGAGCTTGGAAATTATTTTTAATTTAGGGGAATTGATAATTGGTCATGATTATCTAGGTGAGGTCCATGTTCAAATTTGGTTGGCTACCACTATAAACCCTAGGGTAGTGTCAACATCCCACAAGCTAGTGCCTAGCATGAAAATTATGACTTAGTAAGGACCACAATGTCCGAAGACACACCTGCATAGGGGATCCCACTCATGGGGTGTGTCTACTCTTCTAGCCTTATCACAATAGGCCAATGTCTCATCGAGGATTTGAACCCAGATGGGGAGAGTGCAAGACCTGCTTCCCAACCATCTCGTCAAACCAACTCAACCTCTTTAAATTTGAAGGACATGGGGTTGGGCTTTGATCCACTTATGTGTTCATGGGTCACAAGACCATTTAATATAATCTCTCTAGAACTTATTAAAATAATATGTGCATGAATACATCATTTATGAGTACATCTTATAATAGAATAGATCCACTCCTATCATGATACATGCATGAGTACATCATTTATGTTAAGTGTGTTAATTATGAGCATAAATATGTTGTTTATACATTTTATTGTTACACCATTCTATTTCACACAATGATATCATACTAAAAAAAAATTGAAATCCAGAAAAAATCATCTCAATTTGTAATTTCTCTATATGAAATTCTAAATTCATTACCTAACCTAATACAAAACAAAGTAGACGTTCAAATACGTAAAGAGCATACAGATACAAATTAGACATACAAAATACATAATAAAATGGAACACAAATTAGAAAAAGAATGGACACGTCATCTTTTTAATGATTGTTTTGCAACCTTTTATTCATATTTGCATCTTATTTTGCATCCTCTTACCAAAATAATATGCAAGGAAATGCAAACCAAGAAAAAATTGTACAATATGTATATAGATTCTATATAAAGAAAAATATTTGAGCCATGCATATAACCTCCATTAGAATCCAATGGAAACTCAAATTTTAAGTAAAGTTATCCTACAACACCTTTGACATATAGTTAGAGAATAAAGTAGCATAAACATGTCAAGTGTAGAGAAAAGCAATACCCTGACCAAAACATAATATTAAATAGAAGACAACATCATTCTAGCATTGAATGGAGGTTCATCATGACCATTTCGGATCGGCCCAAACCATAATAGGTTGCTCATCTTTATATCAACCACAGTCATCAAAACTCGAAGTCTTGGTTACTATGGGAGTGACAAAATCTAATGTCAAAACGGTATCATATTTCACTAGAGGAGCAAGCTAGCTATTCTTATGTTCCCATCTTTCATGAACCTATCGACCAACCTTATGGAAAGGCTCATCATTGCCACACTGCAATCACATTGATTGGGTAAGTGAAGCACCATGTTGCTTCCCCTCATGTTGAGGGCGCCCACCCTAGAACTTCAATATGGAATATTGAAGTATGCGTTTTCTATATTTTAACAAAAATATTTCAAGGACAAGTTGACATGTCTTGAAGCATTGTCATACTATGTGAAATATTGAAAAGAATCTATAAAGATAATGTCATTATGTGCATTGTCATACTATGTGAAATATTGAAAACAATCTATAAAGATAATTCCATTGTGAAATATGGAAAATAATCTATAAAAATAATTTCATTATGTTTTTTCCAAAAAGAAAAGAAATATTTTACATGAACCAACATTTAAGAAAATTGAAGATAATTTTATTATGTTTCTTCCCAAAAAAACATTTCAACATAAACCAACATTTAAGAAAATTGAAAATCTATGTTTCATGGAAAATGGTTTACTAACATGATTCCTTCTAGGATATGGACATTGAGATGCATTGAACACACAATGACTTTATCTAGATCCATATATATTTGACTAAGGGACAAAACTAGAAAAGTTGTCTCATGGTTTTAGCTCACCCACTATGGGGAAAACATGGGTTCTAAACTCCTTGTTAAGTGAGTCCTTTATCTAGATAACTACCACCCATGACGGATGACTAAGCAACAAACATTCTTTAATGCTATCTTCCATAAAGAAAGTCTTCTATATGCTATCTTCCATATAGCAAGTCTTGAATATGTAAATTTTATCTAGGGAATTGTCAAGAATTAGCTTGGAGCAATTCCACCGATGGTTGTCAACATGCTTGTACTTGGGTAAATGCCTTGGAGTTATCCCACTTCTATGTAGTCTTCCCACTAAGCATATGGGGTTTTGGGTTTTGAATACCACGATTGAGAACTTGAACTCTATCTAGGATGATCTTATTAAGGTTGGCTAGCTTATCATTATTATATTTTTATTATCAAATATTTTTGAAAGATACATATTTTCTTGAATAAATTTTAAAGTTACAATTTCACATCAATATTGTGTATGGATTATTCATGTTTTAATTATGCATGTTGTAAGGGTGATAGAGTTGATTGATTTACAAAGATGACTTCAAATTTATTTTATGAGTTTGATTTTGTTTGATTGGTGAGGAATTGTGAACCCTAACTTTACATTGATGTAGTACAATACCCTCTTTAATTGTTGGGAGAGAAATTTGAACTTTGCATATCTTCCATGTAAAAGTAAAGCCTTCACCAACTATTTATAAGTAAATCTTGACACTAACATTTATATAGGATATAAATACCAAGGGACATACAATATTTTTCGAATCAATTTCTAATTATAGGTTATGAAAACACTCATTTTAGTCGAGAAGCCAACAAGTAGGTGTAGAACCACATAGATGAACCCACATTTCTTTTGGGCTAGTTTATATTATAGAGATATCCATAAGTTAGGAGTAGTGTTGAAATTTGACATCTATCCTTGTTAGTCAAACACAAAAATAGTGAGTGATGGGTATTTATAATACCCTTCACTTTAAGTTCACATAAATTAAAAGAGTATTAATTTTACACAGAGAATTTTATTGAGTGTCAAGTTTAAGTTCATACAAATTCATACATTATTATTATTATTATTTCCGATAATAGATTAATAATTTTTTTCTAAGGTACCAAATAATAGAATTAAGGAATCAAAAAGACATTTTCAATATAAATATTGTAACATCCCCATCCATCATGGCTGAGTCACGCCACACAAAAAAATTCCTCTAATACCATTATTTAATTACCATGCCTTGCATATGCAACAATTATGCAGAACAAAAAATAACATGCACAACCATGCATAATTATGTACAATTACAACAAACAAAATTACCATAAACACACACACAATAATTATCATGTAAGCACGCATAAAAGAACACTTATCTTTTGTTGGTAATCACTGTTGATTAAGGTTGGTTGTCATTGATGTCAACCCTTGAAGAAAGCCCGGTTGAACAAAGGTTTGGGTAATGGAACCAAGTTTTTTTTATGTAAAGATGACTCACTATTGTCTTGTCATGGTTGATAATAAGTACAAATGGATGAAATCCAAAGTGGTCCCCTTATGGTGAAATCCCTCATCGGAAGATGCTTTGCGGATTGAGCTATCCTAGAAGTATGGTTAGAGAACCCATGCTTATTTGTGGAATAATGAGATGAAGGTCAGTGAATTTTTC
>SNQJ01S0164928.1:0-13527 GCA_010110895.2 Picea sitchensis | reverse complement strand
TGACAACTTGTTTTCTCATATTCATGCAGATTTGCAGAACAAACTTGATCTTGGATTCTCTTGCTAGCATGGATATTCTTCTCAACTTCTCTGGCATCTTCAAATAAGCATGCTAAGGATGAATATTTTATTTCTCTTAGGACAAGGAAAAACTCAGAATGTTGAGCCCTTACATAGTATACCATGGCAACAACATCAGAATATCAGATCTCTGATGGCATGTTATGATAAAGATTATACAATCTTTGGTTGAAGACATCCATAGTTTCTTCCTCTCCTCTCCGCAAATCATGAAACTCAATCAGGTATTGGTCAAACGACTTATTCTCTCCCCAATGCTTTTGGAAAAGATCGGATAGCTTGATCCATGAACAAATAGAATGAGCCCTCAAACTCCTAAACCATATAGCAACATCTCCAAATAAGGAATTGGAGAATAACCTCATGTTAAAATCATCATGCACTATCTCAAACTAATCAATAAAGTTCTCAAAGGCTTCCAAATGCCTCTCAGCTATAACATGATCCCCTCCAGGAAATCGGGGAAGATACTCAAGAAAATTAAGAGGATAAGGATGAAGGTAAGGTGGTCGCCTTAAAGGTTGAAAAATATTATCTCAGATCCTACTTTGAACAATAGTGGGCTAAGTATGAGATGTAGCCAACTGATATCAAGGGTCAATGGTAATATCAGAAGGTGATGATATCTCTGAAGGATTTGAAACAATTTCAATCTCTTCGATGTTACAAGGGTGATCAGGTTCAGGAGGGATCTGAATGCAAATCTTGTCTTTATAAAAAGGTTGAGTCAAGGACACGGGATCAACCTCAAAAACACAAGTATGTGACACAATTTCATCTTGCAAGGATGTATATACAAAATTATGTTGATGATAATCCGAATAAAAAAAAACCAGATAATCCTCTTTACATGCGAAGGGAAAAGAAAAAATGAGCCGATGAAGAACAACGATAGTTCATGAAGAAAACTCATAAACTGATACCTGGTTTTTCCCTTGTGTGCTTTCATCTTTGTGTCAATAGGATCCTCCCCAGTGGAGTCTTTGATTGTGGATTCGCCAGGTGAATGATGCAGTCCTAAATATGTGACCAACCCTTGTTCACCATCAAAAGCTAGATCTGATCAATGTCATTCTTCCAGGGAATATTTCTCATTCATCTTCGTCCCCGGCAAGGGCGCCAATTATGTTATGAGTCCAAGAGTCACTCCCAGACTGCAAATGAGAGTAAGCTTAGTAACATAGAAATGTAAATGGATTAAAATGGTTTGAATAGATGGATCAGGAAGATGAGAAATAAAGGGAGAGGGCAACAAAAATTCTGCAAAGGCATGCCATTGGGCATGGATTCATAACATCCTACGGATCAAAGGTAATCAAAATGTATATCAGAAAAAGAGATATATAATGATGAGTAGAATCATGGTGAATATGACAAAAGGAAGAACACCCATTTAACATAGATCCTTTTTGCAATAGATAAAGATTTGCTTAAACAATGAACAATGATTTAATGGGTAAGCTACAACAAATCCTCCGTTGTTCATGAATCCATGAATCAATGGAAGCTATGATCCTCAAAACTTGAAATATTCTTAAGCAAGAAGATAACAAATAAGTGTGAGAACTAGGAAGACAATCTGATAACATCTCTCATGAATATTTAATGATAGAAAATTTCATAACAAACAGGCCCTAAGGCTTACAAATGCGCAACTAAAACTGCTCCTACTCTCTCAAGCCTCTCTTGGCTCATGAATCCAACCTTCCTGAACTCTTGTATAATGAATATATTGACATATAGGTCCTTTCTAGCTCACCCATTAGAACTCCAACCACTTTCCCAAAATAGAAACAACTACAAACAAAAAATGACACGTTTTAACTAATTTCCTTCTTTTCAGGAGGCAAAATTATGAAAACTAGGCTTCCAAACGCCACTTTTAATTCTCAAAACGTAACAAATGTATAAAATATGAGATCAATTTTTGTATATAAAATCGTTATGAAGAAAAATCTCTTAGTTTCTTTAAATTCATCTCCATCTGGCCGCAACAGGTGTCACAAAAACATGTCTCAAACAGGAAATCACGAAAATTGAAAACATAGGGCTCAAAGATTCTTTATAATCTCCCAATCTGTGACACCTGCGTTAAAAAATATAGAGGTTAATTTTCATGGGCATGCTCTTCACAGTAAACTCCTTCATGTTTTGAAAATTCATCTTAGTGCACCCGAAAATCCTTCTGGAAGTCAACTTATCAAAAATGCCAGTTTAGCAGTCTTAAAACAGAGTTTCAACAACACATTCCGTAGCACCACTTCTATGTGAAATATGTATCTAACCATAACTTATTTTGAAAAACGGAGAGAGGTGTTTGTTATTTGGTATGTGATGAACAAAAACCTCCTCCAGTTTGCAAAAATACCTTCTCAATTGTTCAAAATCCAAGTTTTAAGTTAGTCACTCAAAATTGGTAGAAGTGTCCTTGTAAAAATCTGCACAATTCGGTTTCTGCCAGAATTTTGGTAGCGAATTTACGTAGCGCCCGCCTGTGTGTTCTGTCAAAATTTAGGTAGTTCCATCAAAATATGCAACACCTTCACTTGGACATGTGAAGAATGGGTATCAACCTTGAGTAGTAGTAGCACCATTATCTTTAGGCGATTCGACAACATTGTAGGTAGCAAAACGACGGAACATAAAAAATAGACTATTCCGTAGCACCATAGCGCTACAGAATGTTTGCACTTATTACTGCCGAAGGGATTAATTCTTTGTAAAAAACCCAAAACTTTGAACAGTAAGAACTTAGAAGCCTGTATAGGTGGCAGAGGTAGTGTTTCATCAATTGTTTATCTTTGCAAAAAGGGACACAAGCTTTCCAATGCCTTGGCCCTTCTCTTTATTTATTTGTAGGATAGATACTTTTGGTAGGGATTGTTATTCAATAGCCTCTTTAAGAGATTATGATCTTGTGAAAGGGTTTATGACCTTAATGTTGGCTACTGAAGGAGATGAGGATACATGTAGCTTCTTTTTTTCTGCCTATAAAGGTTTTTTAGGCTGCCTTATGGAGAGGCAGGCCTCTTCTAGCTGCAAATTCTTGTGCTAAGAGATCCTTACTACTCAAAACCACCTAGTGGCACCAAAATCCTCAATCATAGGCCATGGATACATTTAGCAGGAAATGTGTGTTTTTTCAAGGCATTTTTCTTGGCCCTAGATGGCTAAAAGATCCTTTTAAGGCCTAAGGTTCACATTTCATCCCCTACCCATGTTCAAGGCCCCAAGATTCATACCTAGTGCTAAAAAATTATGATGGTACCTCTATACCTGGTTAGAGGCAAAGGATTCCCTCAAGAAGTCATTTGTAGTGGTTCAAGGTGTCATTCTTGGCCCTAAAAACTAAGAAGCTTTCTTTATGGACTAACTCTTAGGTTTGTTCCCCTAACCATATCCAAGGTCCAAGAATCATACTTAATGTTCAAAAACTCATAATGTTGACTATCCCTATTTGGAGAGAAACGATATCCTTGAAAGGTCCTTTTTAGTGGTTCAACATGTTGTTGTTGGCCTAGATGCCTAAAATATTCCTTTAGTACCTAAGGTTTGGGTTTCTTCTCTTGATCATGCCCAAGTACACAAGACTTATATCGAGTTCTTAAAATATCTTAATGATGTGAATATCCCCACGTGAAGGCAAAATATCCCCTCAAGAGGTCGTGTATGGTGGTTTGAGGTGTCATTCATTAACCTTGAGCCCTAGAAGTTGCCAAAAACCTTAAGAGGTCAACTGTGGTGGTTTGAGGCATCATGTTTGGCCCTAGATCCCTAGAAGCTTTGTACTTTGACTAAGGGTTGGGTTTAACTCGACCATATCAAGGCCTTAAGATACATTCCTAATGATCAAAATATTGTGAGGGCACTAACATCCTTTCTTATATGCTAAGAATACCCTCCAAAGTTCATATGTGGTGCTTCAAGGAATTGCTCATGCAATTGGATTCATCAAAGACTTATTTAGGACCTAAGGCATGGAATTATTCCCTAAATTATTTCCATGTCCTTGAGACACATTCCTACTACTCAAAACCACCTAGTGCACTCACATCCCCAATCATAGGCCAAGGATACCTTTAGGAGTCCATGTGTGGTTATTCAAGGCATCCTTCTTGGCCCTGGATAGATAGAAGCTTATTTCGGGGCCTAAGGTTCATGTTTCCTCCCACGACAATTTCCAAGGCCCCGAGACCCATATTTGAGGTGACATTATTTTCCCTTAATGTGCAAAAAATTTCTTTAGGGCCTTGTTGATAAATTTTTTTTGATCACCTAGATTTCCTACTCTTGGGATAATAAAACAAAATTCCATATCAGAAGAAGGAAATTATGGTAGATTATCATTTCATTGTGTATCACTTATTCTCATCTCCTTCAATCATTTTATGGATTAAAAATGTGAGTTCGTATTCTCAATATATCCAGGTTTTTGTTCAATTTCCTATAGAGCGGTTTTCCATGTGCAACAAAAGTAATTTTTATTGGAACTAATATTTCTTGGAACCTTGATTAGAATTATTGGAACCACACTTAGTCTCATTTTCTTGGTTCAACCCATTTCCCTTAGTTTTATTTCTAGTTTCGGTGTGGACCTCCTCACCCTTTCTCCATACATCTCTAGGTCCGTAGTCCTGCACTCTACAGAATGACCCTCTCACTTACATGACCCGCATAATGGACTTGTCCCATACTTAACCATTTTTCCTTCTCTCCATCATCACTATTCTCCATACTTAACCATTTCCACATTTAACCATCTCTATACTTAACCATTTCCACATTTAACCATTCCATACTTAACCCATTTCCATACTTATCCTATTTTCATTTTCATAATACCCACCACTTAGTCATTTTCACAATTCATTTCCACATGATTTCCATAATTCAGTTTCATTTTCCATTTTTATTTCCATTTACCATTTACCATTTTACTTTTCGTGTTTCCTTTTTTCCTATTTACTTACTTAGTTGTATTTCTGGTTTTGGTGTGGACCTCTGATCATCACTATTCTCCATACTTAACCATTTCCACATTAAACCATCTCCGTACTTAACCATTTCCACATTTACCATTCCATACTTAACCCATTTCCATACTTATCCTATTTTCATTTTCATAATACCCACCACTTAGTCATTTTCACAATTCATTTTCACATTATTTCCATAATTCATTTTTGTTTTCCATTAATGTGGTAGTGTGGCTATGACTGGATGTTGTTTGGGTCATCAAATTTTTTTAATTCATGAAATTTTCCTGAGGCATGAGAGCTACACCAAAGTCCCTATAGTCTTCTTTGTTCCACATGAATATTATGGTAAAGTTTTCATTATAAACACTTAAATATTCTTGACCACGATGCATGTGGGATATCATTTTAAAGGGAAAAGTCAAAATTTTAATGAAGTGGAAGAAATTATATCAAGGGCTAAGATGAACTCGTGAATTAGATGAATAGTGGTTGAGTGACAAATTTCTGGAAGCCATAACTCAAGATCCGGGTGTCCGATTGGGGAAAACATTACCTCATTGGAAAGGTAATTTCAAAAGGAAAATGATGAAATAGGTTTCAAGAGGATAAATTGGCCATAACACTTCCAAAAAACTAGAATAAAAATCAGCGATTTTTTCATGGTTTGATGAGGAACCTCAACTTCCTGAGCTTATAACTTAAGATCCAAAAATACAAATTGTGCTCAGGAGGAGTCGTTGGAAATATAAGATGATGAAGATTGCATATAGAGTACTTTTAATGGCTTAAAAGTAAAATAAATCACTCAAAAAATTAAAACACGGTCTGAGTTTGTTAAAGGCATTCAAGTTGAAAAAATTGAAAATAAACTTTATTAAATAAAGTTTATTAAAGGAATAAATGGGTCCTACTTGGAGGAATGAATTTCAATGAAATAAAGTTATTAATGAAAATCTAATCAAGCATTAATAAAAAATGGCTTACTCCAAAAGGAATCATGGAAATTTCTAGAAAGGAAAACCCTAACTACTCCGAGAACAATTAGAGAAGTTATGCCACCTGAACCACAAAATGTACCTATAAAGGAGCCATCTGCAAGCAAGTGAAGGTTACCATATTTTTTCCATCACAATGATTCAAACATTAACTCTTTCCTTTCATTTTTTATTCTATCCATTTATGCTACAATTTTTTATCTTCTTTCCTTTGTCTTCTCGGTATTTTGAGGGATTCAGGATAATTCTTGGTTGTCCTTCTCTTATCTTCCAGGTATTTATTTTATTGTTTGCATGAGCCCAATCCTAGTCCTCTTTGAAGGGAGAATGTATTTATTTTCTTTAAATACTTTTACCTTTGTATTTAAAGACTCATTATTATTTTTGAGACTCCAAGAGAGCAACTTGGGATATTACATTAGTGTATTATCAAAGACTTTAATCAGAAGCTTGAGTTACCCAATGTTTTATTTATCATAATATTTTTGGTGCTTTATGGAATGATCATTTAAATCTCTCTTTATTTGCGGTTCAATTTCTATTCTCTCTATTTTTGGCATTGTTAAATATTTTGATGAATGTTATGATGGATATATCAATCCTTTATATTTTGTAAGCATCTTACCTATTCACATAGTAAATATTATACATATGAGTTTCTTTTAAAACACCCGGTCCCAAATCTCAAGCGTTGGTTTTCCTTGAATGCAAATGTAAATACAAAGTCTGGTCCTTCTAATATTTTATTTTGTTTCATTTTATTTTCTTGAAATTATAAGAACAAGAGGAGTACCACCTCTCTAAAAATGCAAGGGGATTCATATCCTCATGAGGTTGACCTTAAGACCATAAAATAGTATTTTAGATCAACATTTTGGCGACTCTTCTAGGGAAGTGTTTATTTTCAAGATATATGAGGCTTTGTCTCAGATATGATTGAAGAATGAGAATATCCATGTTTCAAAGTTTCAAAAAGAAGATTCAAGAAGACTATTGTGTGTCCTAATGCATTGGATTTATAAAAGAATGGCCAAAGATATTGGAATGACCTCAAAATAAGCCAAGAACCATCAAAGATTTCATAGAATGAATTCTCTGGTGATTCCATTGAAAAAATTCTTAAACACTCTAACAAATCTATTGGAAAGATTCAAGAAACTCAGTAAAATCCTCATAGCGACTCCACTAAAGAACTTCATTCATGTTGTGACACTACTTTTCCTTCTTCACCAATACCAATAATGGCTTTACAAGACTCATAAAAAAAAAGAATTATCCAAAGAAGGATGCAATTTCATAGAACCCCTTTAAATCTACCAGAAGTTGAATTTCAGATGCCTAATATTCTTATTTAAAAAATTTCTATATTTTTTGGGAATACTTCAGAGGATGCAGAGCAACACTTGTTTAAATTCAAAATCACATGTGATGTTTTCAATGTAACTGAGAGCAATGTTACATGTCAATTATTTTTACAAAATGTGTGTGGGGATTCTCTTGAATGGCACTATTCATTGTTTCGTGGGACCATTACCAGTTGGGATGTGTTGGAAACCTCATTTGCTAAAATGTTCATCCCAAGAATACACTCATATGTCCTTTCTGATTCTTTCAATTTTTTTTCCCACCCACCCTCTCCCATATGGAAACAAGACAATGGACTGAATTATTTGGAAGAAAAATCTAATCAAAGAATGGAAAAAATTTCTTCTATCCATATAGATGAAAATAAAAATGAGAATTTCGATTTTCAAGTGCAAACTTTCAGCCTCTCATATACTCCATATGAGGATTCTTCATGCAACAAGTTTGAAATTGAAATTGAGGAGCCTCCACCAAATGCACAAGTATATTTTAGCCAATATATTCATATGAAATATGTTGTAATAGATGATGAAATGTCACAAGAGAATTGGAAACAAGAACATTTGGTGGAAGAAATTACTTTTGAGAACAACGATGGGAAGGATTGTCATTGCATAAAAGAAGAATTATTTCAATACATTGTTGATGAATCAAGAATATTGGATGTGGTCAATGATAAGAAAAATGATGAAAGTGTTTCAAAATTGGAAACTCCTCATTCAACCCAAGACAATAAAATTCTTGAGAAACCAATAATTGATTATATCAAAACATGGTTTCAAAGCATTGTTGGCCAAGCAATGCCATCATATTCTTAGCACATCTGGTTCAGTTTTTCTCCAACACAATTTGAACATGCCCCTAACTCTTTGTTACCAGTCACGATGTGCTTCCTAATTATGAATTTCATTCCACATATCATATGTATGATTGAATGTATCCATTGGAAATCTACCTACACCTAAAAGTGTCCCTTTCTTTCAAGTAGCATAGGGTAGGTAGATCTGGTTTGTACAAAGTTTTTTTCTGCAGTCAAATTTTTTCACAATAAAGCATTTACGAAATGGAGGTAATGTTTGAATATGAATCCATGGCTCAATGGAGAAGGAAACCAAACTAGGATTTTGGATTCTCAACAACCCAGAGGGGGTCATTTTCCCACAGTTGGAGCCAGATGTTGATAAAAAAAATTGATCACCTAGATTACCCGCTTTGGGGATAATAATAAAAAAAAACCATATTAGAAGAATGAAATTATAGTATATTATCAATTCATTGTGTATCCCTCAGTCTCAGCTTCATCACACATTTTATGGATTAAAAATATGATTCTGTATGCTCAAGATATCCAGGTTTTTGTTCAATCACCCAAAGAGTGCTTTTCCATGTGCAACACAGTTAATTTTTGTCAGAACTAATACTTTCTTGGAACCTCAATTAGAATTATTGGAACCACACTTAGTCTCATTTTCTTGGTTCTTCATGCCATACTTAGTCTCATATTATTTGTGGGATCACTCACCCCATTTCCCTTAGTCGTATTTCTCGTTTTGGTATGAACCTCCTTACCCTTTATCCATACAGATTCTCTAGGTTTGTAGGTCCGCAATCCCGCATTCTACAGAATGACCCTCTCACTTACATGACCCAGATAATGGCCTTGTCCCATACTTATCCATTTTTCCTTATTTCCACTCTGCTCCCCCTCCTCACTATTCTCCATACTTAACCATTTCCACATTTAACCATATCCATAATTAACCATTTCCACATTTAGCCATTCCATACTTAACCCATTTCCATACTTAGCCTATTTGGATTTTCATTATCCACTCAGTTCATTTTCATTTGATTTTCATTATCGACTTAKTTCATTTTCATAATACCCACCACTTAGTCATTTTCATAATACATTTCCACATCATTTCCATAATTCATTTTCATTTACCATTTTACATTTCCATTTTCATTTTCCATTTTCCATTTACCATTTACCATTTACCATCTTACCTTTCCTATTTCCATTTTCTATTTTCTATATTTTCACAATTTCAACACTTACCATGTTTTACTCTTCCAATACTTAGCCAAATTTTCCAATGTGGAGCTACATACCATACCTAAACTCTTTATTGGGTCTCCAGGTCCATAAGTCAACAAGTACACATTTACTTTTCACATTTTGTTTTTTTCATACTTAGCCATATTTCTCATTTCAGAGAGGACCTCCTTACTCTTCCTTACTCTTTTCATGGACCTACTCTTTGAAAACACATGTATTCCAATAGAAGATGAACACCTTCAGTAACCACTCATACAACCAGATCAAATATCAACACACTAATGTTTTGATGTGGTAAAACCCCTATGGGGAAACATCCACGACCCTAGCCAACACAACCACTTGGAGCAGTTTATTAATGCAAAAGAAAAATATTACAGAGATATTTTACAAGAGAGTTTCTCACAATCGATCATCAACAACTGACCCTCCATTCTCGTTAAATAGAGATCATGGACCAATCAGGTGTTAAACCACAGATCAATGGCCATTAAGACTGAGGAGAATAAGAACCACTAGATCAGTTGATGTGGATTTTATGACAAGAACGAAATGAATACAGATTATTAAAATATTCTTAACACAGAACAACAGAGATACAATAAAACTGGTTTTCTATTCAATAAGGAAATAAGCTAAAACTGTAAAATGCAGCGGAAAACAAGCTTGTTGGAATGGTGGCAGCTTATCTATGAGAAGAGATGTGATGACTGCGCTCATTTGACTGAGGCTGTGAAGGAATTTTTAAAATAAATAGGAATTTAAAAAACCCTAGACATCCAAAAACCTAACCCTAGGAGATGAAGCACCAAAAGTCATGTGGGCCCCGTTTGGGTAAGTTAGTACATCAACTTCTCGGGGTCGTAACTTTTTCATATGATCTTCGTTTTAGGCGCATGCTAGCCCGTTGGAAAGTTATATCCAAGGACTACACATTTCCCTAAAAATGATGTTTAGGGCCTCAAAAAGGCCCCGCAAGTTAGGGACCCAAAAACTAGGAAAAAACTGTCATAATGAACTAGTTGGAATAGGTGGGAGGCCACTGACATCCATATAGATCAATCCTCCCCCCTTAGGAAGAAATGGTTTCCATTGTGTTGATTTCCCCAATCAAATGAGGAAATTTTTGTTGAATTTGGCCTCCGGTGAGCCACTTTCCTTGGTGTAGGAGCTACCCTACTTTGACAACTCGATAAAGTTGAATCCTTTGTTGTCGGGTTCCCTTGATATGTGTGTCCACAATATGATCACTGGATTCTTGTTGCATGCAGTCAGGGTTGAGATATATTAGTGTCAACTGCTCTACTATCTCTGAGATTTCCAATAATGGTGGGAAATATGGCCCAAGGAGAGCCACGTTGAAGACTGGGTGCAGGCCAAGAAAAGGGCGAGTGTTGAGTGCAAAATCATTGTCACCCACAACCTTGGTGATGGTGTTTGGCCCATACCGGAGTGGGAGAAGCTTCTGATGGGGCCTTGTAAGGCATTCTTTCTGCAAGAGAAACCAAACTTTGTCGCCCACCTGAAACTTATGTGGCACCCGATGTTGATCATGGCATTGCTTGTACTTTTCATTGGACTTATGTAAAATATCCCGAACCTATTGGCAGATGTGTTGGATCCGCTCAATGAAATAGGTGTCTTTGTCATCTTTTGGTGGAGTAGGGGGCGAGTCGATCGAGGTGGTCACCAAGGGTAGTGCAACATCCATGGGGCCTAATGGTTGGAATCCCAACCCCACCTGAAAGGGGTTGTGGCTAGTTGAGCTATGCAGGGATCGTTTGTAGCTATGTTGGACATAGTGAAGACTCTCATCCCATGTGCGGGGGTGCTTGGAATTGTACATGTGTGGGATATGTACGATCATCGGATTGACAAACTCATTTTGGCCATCTGTCTAGGGGTGGAAGGCAGTGGATTTGGTGAGCTTGGTATCTAGCAGTGACCAGAGGCTCGACTAGAATGTGTTGAGGAACTGACTGACCCGATCTGAGACAATGGTTTGTGGGATCCCAAAGTCTACCCAGACGTGTTCAAAGAAGAGCTTGGCAGTGGCCTCTGCAGTGATGTTCTTCTTGCAGGTGGCCAGAATCACCATCTTGGAAAAGCGATCAACAACTACAAAAACATAATCATTGCTCCTCTTGGTGGACAGGAGGCCTGACATGTAGTCCATTGAGATGGATTCACAAGGTTTGTCAGGAGTAGGCAGAGGGGTGTATACGCCCTGTTTCTTAGTGGTTGGTTTGGAAATAGCATAGGTCGTGCAAGACCTGATGTACTTGCCGACATCTTGTCAAAGTTTCGGCCAGTAGAAATGTTTCTGCAACACTGCCACTATCTTTTCTATGCTAATTTGTCCTGCCACCTGGCTATAGTGAGCTTCCCAAATCAGCTTCATGTGCTCTCTTGATGGAACACAGAGATGGCCCAGACGACACAACATCCCATCTTGAAGATGGAAATTAATGACCACCGAGTTTTCTCCCAACATATGGTAGGTGGTGGAGAAGTCAGGGTCTGTCTAATAGAGGTGGGGCCATTCGGAGGTCTCATGGCCACAAGAGTCTAGCACTATGGTGAGTGCCGTGAATGGAGGTCAACTGAGGCAATCGACAACTCAGTTGGTACTTCTTGTTTTATACTTGATGTTGAGGTGGAACTGTTGTAAGTATGTGGAACACTTATGATGGTGGTCATTCTGCAATTATCCTTGGGTCTGAATGAACTGTAGTGTCTTGTGATCAGTGTGGATGACTGTCTCCTTTCCCAAAATGTAATGTCTCCATTGGAGGTAGGCTTGCACAATGGATTACATTTATTTGTCATAGGTAGGGTACTTATAGAAAACATATGATAGTGTCTCACTATGATATGCCATGGGGTGGCCTTGTTGAGTGAGAACGATGCCTACAACATAGTCTGAAGCATCTGTCTCGATCTCAAAGGGATGTTGTAGTTCCGGTAATGAAAGTACTAGGGATGAGAACAAGCAATACTTCAAGTTATCAAAGGCTTGTTGTTGGGAAATGCCTCACACAAATTTTTCCTTACCTCCACCCCTGGTTACTTGGCTGAGGGCCCATGCGATATGAGAGAATCCCAACACGAACTTGCGATAGAAATTGGCGAGGCCTAGGAAGATCTGAAACTCAGTGAGTGTGGTTGGATAATCACGGATGAACTGGATTTTGGCTGGATCCACATGCACACCATGTTGATCAACAATGTAGCCTAAATAATGGACCTTGTCAATGTCGAAGGATCATTTTTCCAAGTTTGCATATAGTTTGTGATGTCGTAGGGTGTGAAAAACTTGTTGAATATGTTGCAAGTGTTCCGCCCAAGTCTTGTTGTAGATGAGGATGTCATACAGATACACCACTACAAAATTATTCGTGAAAGGTCGCAGGATATCTTCCATCATCCTCATAAAAGTTGTTGGAGCATTTTTCAAACCAAAGGGCATGGCCAACCATTCAAAAAGACCTTCTTTTGACTTGAAGGAGGTATTCCATACATCTGTCTGTTTTATTGGGACCTGGTGGTAGCCAGACTTCAGATCAATCTTACTGAAGTATTTGGCCCCTGTGAGCTATTAAGGAGTTTGTCGATTTGGGGAATCAGGTACCGGTTTCAGAATGTGATTTATTCAAGGTCCGATAATCAATGCAGAGTCGCCAAGTCTCATATTTCTTCTGCACTAGTATGATTGGGCTCCCACAAGGCGATGAGATGGGATGGATGTGCCCCTTGTAGAGAAGTTCTTGGATCTTACTTTTGATCTCCTCATTTTCTAATAGAGAGTGATGGTAGACTGACCCACTAGGTAGCAGTGCGCTGTTGATGTTTGGACAACATCGGGAAGACATTCTCTAAAGATAATAATTAATAATATAATAATTATTGATTATTAAATATAGTATATATAATAAGTAAATGATAATAATAAATAGTTATTGATTATTGAAGGGACACATCCTTTCATGGATGGTCACCTTATGTTCCCTATATATGGAACACTCATCATTGTAATAATACATTT